>CAOJBK010197783.1:0-12093 GCA_948294925.1 Codiaeum variegatum
ATATAAGTTAATGTGAATCACCATTTGGTATGTTACTTACTAGGTTCATGTTCTAATTGGCAATGGGATAAAGAAAACTCTTTTCTTCCCACCAAGTGTGTTAACCTAATTCCACACTTAGTCCCATAAGTCGTGAGTGACATTTAGCATAACATATTACAACTACCCAATTAGAAATGAATGTCAGTGATCAAATCTTTGACATAAGCATGGACCTCTTGATCATAATTACCATGCACTCGAATCCCTTCATTACGGATTCCCAATCTCAGCTAGGGTCATGGAATAAGTTAAACCCTTTGTGCTATATCATATGACCTCTATCAATTTGTCTCGGTACTAGAAACTCTTTCTAGTGAACCTGTCCAACCTGGCCGGGGACTTGCATATCAAGAACAACCAGAAGTCATAGGAGTCTTTCCTTGGTTACCTAAGTTAATGAATCCTTTCTTGGTTAAACACTTATCCCAACATACCACTGACTATGGTCACCACATGGCATATACTAATACGTGACTAGCATTGGTATGTAAGCAGAAACAAATCATAGCCACCAATATGTCAGATAACATGTCACCTCAAGTTTAAGGATTATATGTATAATCATAATCTAGATGATGTGATATTGACTAGTAGGTCACGACATCACATGTCTGTAGCATGAGACTCACTACCTCCATACCAATAAGTATCTCATACTTATCATGGATGACAATAGAGGTGATGATGTTCTGGATTAATGGCATCCCTACCAATAATCCTATGACCATGAATAACCTTTAAAGCATCTGTTAAAAGGGAAATCTGTCACTTATATTCTCAAACTCTTTGATAATAGATTCCCTAGAGAATACTTAAGGGACATATATATGTTTGATAGTAGGAATGTATCCACTTAAAGAACATATATACTGAAGCCAGTTAGGTTTTCGTTCATATTCACATGCTGAGTGTAAGCTCTAGGGCATACACTGCTAACACCATCAAGATAAGGATGTGCCATTGACTCTCAATCAACGTGTTAAGTTCCCACCGAAAAATAGAATTGTAACTATCAAGGCTAATATGTCTAGCAAATATGAAGTCCCAGACATGGTCCCAATCTTAGAAATTCAACTTGAGTTACTAGTATATCCTTTATCCGATTTCTCATTTGTGTAATTCATTGAAGCTGCTGATAATTTAAAAGAACCAATTTCTTTGGATTTTGATCCATACTGCAACCTGATGATTGGGAATATCCTTAAGCACTTGGTTTATTTTCCTGGCATGGGCCTTGGTATGAACTAATAAGGAATGAAGTTTTTTGACCAGTATCCATCCTCCATTCCACCACTTAGCTTAGGCTACAAACCTACTGACGAAGAAATTGAGGAGGCAAAAGCCCAAGCAAGAGAAATGTCTCTAATTTCTAGTAAAGGGATGAAGTTGACTATCCCCTAAGGTCATATTTTAGAACCCTCAATGGGTACTTTATCAAAGAGGGAGAGATGGTTCCTTACCGTGCTTTCCCTGAACCATGGATTTGCCTTATCACTAGCATTAGAATTCTTGGATTTGAGTTATTCTCTGATGTGAAGTTGACCACTAAAGACTGCTAGCCCATATACTATCTGAATAGTGATTATGAGGAAAATATGAAAGCTAGCTTCTTTGGCGAGATAGCTATCCTGATAGACAAGGAGGAAAAAGTTGACATATCAGCATTGATTAAGCCTACTACTGGGAAACTAAAAAAAGGCATTTTGAAGAAAGCCTTACTGAAGCTACTAAGTCTGAATCAGAAATCAAGATTGAGTTTATGTCTAGTACTATATCCTCTTCTTCTTCTGACTCTGAGTTTGAAACTGATGTAATAGGTCCATCGGGTTTTAATTATGAACTTGATGTAACCGTGGACCTTTCTCCAGTTTTAATTAATAAGACCACCAAATATATGAGCATGTCTCTTTATTTTCTTTTGATGTTCCAATTGATGAATCTGACCTCATTGAAATAGAAAAAGAGAATAAAATAATAAATAAAATAAAAGATGTAGTTAAAGAGCCCATAAACATTGGCACTCATGACATGCCTAAAAATATATACATTGTATCTATATGCTCGAACAAATAGGACACTGAATCTGCCATCAAGAGATTCAAAGACTGCTTCACCTGAAAATGCAGTAACATGATAGGGCTTAATCTACGCATCGTCGTCCTTAAGATTCCAACATATCTAGATTGCAAGCCTATCAAATAGAAGCTTAGGCTCATTAAGCTAGCTTTGTCCATTCTGATTAAGGAAGAAGTGGCTAAACAGCTCTCTCACAACTTCATTGAGCCTATTAGCTACCCGTCTTGGTTGGCTAATATTGTCCGAGTATTAAAGAAAGATGGGAAAGTTAGAATGTGTGTGAATTATCAAGATCTAAACAAAGCATGCCCCAAGGATAATTTTTCACTACCCTACATAGACCTCCTGGTCCATATAATGGCCAGTTCAGAGATGGTTTCCTTAACTGATCTAGCCGTGGAGTATAATAAAATCTTAGTGCATCCCCTAGACAAGGAGAAGATGAGCTTTTATTACAGAATGTGGCACTTACTACTATAGAGTATTGATATTTGGGTTGAAAAATGTTGGAGCCACCTACCAGAGGATGACCACCATAGTCTTCCATGACATGATGTGTAAAGAAGTGGAGGTCTAAGTTAACGATATGGTAATTAAAGGTGCTACTACTGAACAACATCTATAACCACTGATGAAGTTCTTCCTTAAACTTTGATAATACAATCTCAAGCTAAACCCTAACAAGTGCATATTCAAAGCGTCATCTAGAGTATTCCTCAGATAAATGATTAGCAAAAAGAAGATTGAAGTCGATCCAGCCAAGTCCAAAGCTATTCTCGACATACCGCCTCCTAAAACTGAAAAGCAGATAAGAGGCTTTCTAGGACACCTCTAATATATCAGCCGGTTCATCAATCAGTTAGTAGATACTTATAGACCAATATTTAACCTACTGAAGAAAAATTCCTCCAAATAGTGGAACAAATAATGCAAAAGGGCTTTTGAACAAATCAAGAAGGACCTTCTGAATCTGACAGTGTTACAACCTCCTCGACCTGGTAAACCATTACTACTGTACTTGACAGTCACTGACGAAGCCATGAGGGCAATACTAGCATAAAATGACCTAGACTCACATAAACAGAATGCCATCTACTGCCTAAGTAAGAGGATGCTGACACACCAGATCAAGTACACCTACATTGAAAAGCTTTGCCTAGATTAAGTATGGGTGTGTCATAAACAGAGACATTATCTGGGGGTATACATCATATATATGCTCACTGATTAGAGTCAGCTCAAATACCTCACGAAAAAGCCTATCCTAGATAGCAAGATAGCTAGATGGATGGAAGTCCTAGTAGCCTATGATCTCAAGTACATTCAGAGAAAAGCCATCAAGGGCAGTGTTATTGCTGACCAATTGGCCCCTGCCCTAACCAATGATCTTTGGGAAGAACCTGAGTTTCCTGACGAGGACATTTTGTTTCTACAAAATGAAATATTGAAATTGTACTTTGATGGAGGTACCAATCACAAGGGTTATGGTGCCAGAATGGTGTTCCTTATACCTACCAGTGAAAGCTTACCTCTGGCGATTAAACTAGATTTCGAGGTAACAAATAATAAAGCTGAATATGAAGCATGTGTATCTGTATTAGAATCAAACCTTCAAATTGAAATAAAATACTTGGAAGTTTATGGTGACTCCAATCTCATTATCTCCCAAGTCTTAGGAAAATGAAAGATCAAAGAGGAGCGGTTGGTTCCTTACCATAGGCGCCTCGAAGAGTTGGCCAATAACTTTGATGTCTTATCCTTCTACTATCTGCCAAGAAATCAGAACGGGTTTCCCGATACATTTGCAACCCCCACATCCGTGGTAGAAATATGTGATCGGTTCATTATTCATCCTATTTTGATAAGCATCAAGTGTCAACCAAATTTTCAAGCTCAATGCATGAATATTCAAGAAGCTAAAGAGAAACCAAGGTACTGGGACATTTACGTCTACCTCATGAAAGGTGAATATCCTAAAGGTATCTCAAAATAAAAAAATGGAGAACCATAAGGTAACTAGCTAGTGGATACATCCCCAAAGGTGACATCCTTTACAAAATGACCTAGAATGGCATCCATCTGAGGTTTGTTTCTGACGAAGAAGCCTATAATATCATGGACGAAGTTCATGGTGGGATAGATGGCACCCACATGAATGAATGGGCACTATCTTGTAAGGTCATAAATCAAGGCTACCATTGGCTAACCATGAATGGAGATTGTGCACAGTTTTCTCGAAGGTGTCCAAAATTTCAAGAGTATGCAAAGCCCTATAAGCCCCCATCTTCCCCACTCAATCCAATTTCTACTCCTTGGCCCTTCACTGATTGGGGTCATTAATGTCATTGGAAAGATTTCACCAAAGTCATATGCTAGCCATGAATACATCTTAGTGGCCATCGACTATTTCACTAAATAGGTTGAAGCTACCCCTTACTAAGTCTTCGATTCAAAGAAGGTGGCTCAATTCATCAAAGCGAACATCATCGTGAGGTATGGTGTCCCCTAAGAGATCATCTCTGATAATGGATCAAACTTTTAAAAGAAGGTAGTTGCTCTTGTAAAGATGGAACAAATCAAACACCACTAGTCTTCCTCATATAGACCTCAAACTAATGGCACAGTTAAAGCTACCAATAAAGCATTGAAGAATATGCTTAAGAAGATGATCAACAATCATAAGGGTTTGCACCTATATTTTCCATGTGCACTCTATGGGTATATAACAACCTATAAATTGGCTACCAAAGACATACCATATTAATTAGTCTATGGAATGAAAGAAGTCCTCCCTATAGTCTACCAAATTTCTGAACTCGATTGGCAACTGGCCCACTATGATTAGCTAAAATCAATCGATGAGAAAAGGATGGAACCACTCCATCATACTTAGAAATATCATATAAGGCTTACCAAGCACTTCAATAAAATGGTTCAGAGTCGTATTCTTCATGAAGGCGATCTGGTCCTAAAAGAAATTAGACAAGTTCTAAATGAGCCTCGAGGGAAATTTAGACCTCCTTGGAGTGGACCATACATCATCAAAAAGATCATGTTAGGTGGAGGCATCATCCTGATGGATGTCGACATAAATTAGTTCAACCATCCCACTAATATCGATCAGCTCAAGAAGTACCTTAAATAGTTTTTTTTGTTACATGTGCATGCATTCATGCATCATCATTTCTGTAACAAGGACTACATAGACCTGATTCTCCAAAATCATAAGTTGTATTTTGAATTCAAATTTTCAAATTTTAATGTAAGGAGATACATAGGCAACCTTCATTGTGTACGGTTTAAAGCTTTCAATAAAATCAAAAGGTTCATTCACATATTGGGCTCTTTAACATTGCATGCAAGAGTTAAAAAGAACAACTCAATAAATAAATTAAAAAAAAATAATGAAACCTACTAAGCTGAAAACCCAAAATGGTGGCTTAGATAAAATTAAGGGTACAACCTACTAGATTGAAAGTTGAAAAGGCAGTATAGGCAACAACAAAGGCAGCTCGCTGAGTTGAAAACCCAAAAGGGTGGCTTAGGAAAAAATAAGAGCTTAATAAAATAAAAATGTTTATTGATGTCGTATAATCTTTTGGAATATCCAAAATAAGATATTTGAGATAAAAAACTAAAAAGAAACAAAACAGACAAAAATAAAATGTCTTATTCGCAAAACCTAAGTCTGAAGTTAAACTCAACCCTCAATCTCGGTCAAAATGGCATAACTCTTTAGCTTCTCCTTTTGCCAACATGTTTCGATCTTCCACTCAATGTACTCTAGCATTTTACCTTAATCATCACTAAGAATCAATAGGGCTCTTGTGAAATCACGGATCTAGCACTTGAGGGCAGCTCTAGCCACTCTATCATTCACCATGGTTGCAATAAAAAGCAGACCATCTGGGCGCACATCCTGATCATGTCCCATAAACTCGGGTAGCCTGATACCAAGTCACCTCCTTAAAATAAAATAGATACACACACTTATATCCTTGACTCCTTGGCATGAATTACTTTATGGCAATATATCACTTAGGTCTCTAAAGTATATTAGAAGGGATCAGCTCCATCGTCAACTAATCCATTCTCTCTCAGTAATGTAGTTGGTCACAATTGTCCTAGTTCGATACCAAGATGGAAGATAATCCATTAATCCCGGGGGTAGACTAGAAAGGATCTTGAGATGGTGTCTCAGCCAAATTTAAAAAGAAACAAAAGTAAAAAATAGCCTCATAAATACTAAAACAGATAAGCAAGGAAAGGGTCTACGTACTTGGAGAAAAATCAAACTAATAGTCTAAGGTCCTCCAGCACCACAATGGCGATATAGACTCACCAGCGTCTCATCCAAAATAATGCCCACAATTGACTTCCCTTCATCCATCTGGGGTATCAGATCAGCCACTTTTGCATCACCCCATCCGATTGACCCATTAAGATATAGCCCATTGTTAGAATGAATGTATAGGCCTTCAGTCTCTGGGCCCTACAAATGGAATCATCCTTTGAATCCTCCCAGAACATATAGGATAAAGTAAGTAGGTCCACAAAGTCATCTTTCAACATGTTTGAAGCATCTTTTGTACTAAAATTTAACAGCCTTTTAAAGGAATTAAAATAACCTACTCTCTCCGCTGGAACAACCAGGTCAGCCTCGGGATTCGGGCTGAGCAAAGCTGAAAATTCCTCGAAGGTTGGACACATCTTGTCTAAAATTTCCCCAAATCGAAACACGTGGTTGATGGAATCCCAAAAATGTATATAGGCATTCCGAAATTTCCAATCTATCTTGACACCCCTAAGTTTCGGAAGAGAACTCATATCATATTTCTTGAGGTTAATCTTACTGACTCGGTCTAATTTTATACACCACCCATGCATCACGTGACTGAATTAGGGCTCCATATTAAAAATAAAATAGAAATAAACTGGCTTTTTGGCAAATAAATAGGCTTTTTATGTGATTTTTTGAGTTAAAAATAAAATTTTCATACAAGTAATTATAGTGGCACGAAAAATGAGGCAAAAAATAGAGTTTGGAAGGCTGAACGTACAAGCCAGGGCATAGACCCATGCGCTAGGCCTAAACAAATGTGTTTGATGCTAAACCTATGCATTTTGGCTACCACGTGTGATTTTGCTTGCTTGTCGACCCGACCCGTCACAACGATCTGTTCCCACCTGATCCGAATTTATTTTCACTCGATTTTTTACCAAACTATTTTTCAAAATCAAAATTTCCGAACTGAATTATTTCCTAAAATAGAAAATCATGAAATAAAATTGAAAACTTTCTAAAATAAATAAAGTTCAAGCATAACTTTTACAAAAGCCCGCAATAGGGGCCTTATAAGGTTAACATGCATCACCTTCACCATCTTCTTCCTTCTCCTTAGTTTCAACCTGAAGGCTACGCCACTTGAGTACCCTTGGCTGTCTCTGGCTTCGCAAGATACTCACCTCTGATAGAGTCATACTCACACTCCACATCAACCATTGATGAATATCAATGCCCTGGATAGAAAGAGCATTGGGAACCTGCAAAGAACAAATATAAGTTAGGACCTGTTAGAAAAATAAACAATGAAAGGTTGAGGACTTAACATGTCAGGAACTTGAGACAACATAACATGAGGCACACCTAGCCGGTAGCCATAACCCATATGATGGATTTGAGACGCACCCATCACAGTTGTATGGAAGACCTGATAAGCAAACTGGGGAAGTGTGAACCCTAATTACACCATTAAATCTAGCCCATTAATATGAGACAATAGTTAAAATCAGGCTCAAATCAAATTTCAAATGGACCTAAAAAACTTGAAAAATGAATCAAATCAGACTGAATCAGTCCTAAGGAACCGGGACTAGTCAACCAGGCCCAAAATTCACGTGTTTAAGCCAAACGCATGTGTTTGGCCTAAACGCAGTGCGTTTTACCAAAACACAAGCATTTTGGTTCCTAGGGTTTCTCACATGAACTTTTATAAATTTAAACTTTCAGAACTGTTTTAGGGATAATTTTTCAGATGCCTCCAGATGCAATTTTCTGACTACCAGACACTCCTAAATACTATAATTCACACCAAAATAGATCAAACACACCAGACACTTTTAGAATTCATCAGAAGTTCTTATTTTCTAGTCAATCCATCAGTTCAATTCCATGGTCCCAGTTCAGATAGATATACACCAAACTTCTCCAAACATAATGGAGACTCATTCCGATTTCATCAAGTTGTCAGACTCAGCAGTGTCTAAACCCCATAAACAAAATGTAAATTAGATATAGTATTCCCTTTCCTTTTTAATCTCCAAATTAAGTCCTAAATCTGAGCTGGCCATTTTTATCATAAAAATCATTTTTCTGATATAAACTGATTAATCAAAGCCTTAAAACCTGTTAAGAAAATACACTTATCAAAATCACTTTTTCTTAATCAAAATTCAATTTGATTAAAAACCTCTCTAGTTAACTATTTTACAAATTAAAATGTGTAAGCTTATAAACTAATGATACTAAGCCACCCACTGTTATCAGAATAACCCTCACCCTTTGCAAGAAGAAAGGACGGCATGGGGTTTGATTCTCATTCAAAGGGATGCACTGACAAGCCTTCTAATGGCTTTAACTTTAAATCTTATTTTTCTTTGCAGATGTATGCCTTCCCTAGAACCTGAAGTGGGCTAGAGAAAGGACCCCTGATTTCCCTTTTTACCTTTATCGCTTTATGGTTTGTCATGCACATTTTAGCCTGCTCATGCACCTTAACTTACCATGATTATCTGTTCATGCACCATGTAATATATCATGCATACATGAAAACCAAAATCATATCTTATTAAGTTAAAAGTTGTTTAAAATGGTAAAACTATTTTTCTCAAATTTGATTTTATCAAATCACGAATCTCCGAACTCAACTTTGGTTCGAGGACCAAACCTTTTCTAAAATTGGGAAAATTAATCAAAATTTTCCTAAAATGGAGTTTTTTTTTTCAAAAATGGTTTCTTAACCAACATTGAAAAATTATTTTTCTTAAAGAATTAAGTGGCGACTCCTCACACTTCACGCTCAGACGGGGCCTCACAGTGGGCGACTCCACTAGGGTAGTTTGGAAACTGAATCAAACTTAAGTGGATTATTTTTTGATACAACACCTTTTGGCTTAAGATTGTATGAGAGTAGGTTTTCAGCATCACTTAACATGTTCCTTTACATTAGGAAAACCCGGATAGAGAGTAACATCGAGTGAGCTTTCCTCCTTGAGACTATTTTGCTGATAGTGAAATCATCTAACTCCAAGGTGTACCCTCCGATCCTTTTGGTTGGGATAACAAGGTTGCACATACTGTTGGACCCATGCGAAACTTTTTGGTTCACATGTGGTTAGGTATATCGCACCTCTATTCGCCGGGGAACCTTTAAATGACCTAACCCTCATGTAATGATTAGAGTTGACCCTAGGTCTCATGTACCCTAAAAAGACTCTAATATTACTTATCATCATGAAACCTTTTTCATTCATGCATGCATTCATCACGACATCCAAAAAATTGAAATTGGACAAAGTGAACTGTTCCAGAAAACCCTTAAGCCAAACTCTTGCCTTTCTTTTCATATCTTACCTCCCTTCTAATGGCCTTACATTTTCAAATAAAGTTGATACCCTATTTTTTTTCCTATCCCTAAAATGTCAACATGTCTAACATTAGAGATAACACTTCCCTCAATCTTGATGTTGATACCACTGGCTCTACTCCACCAGCTCCTCTTATGGACATTGTCAGAATTCTTGCTAAGATTATGAGAAGGAAAGATGAGGCCCTAAAAACTCAACAAGAGACCCTCTTAGCCATGATGCAAGCCTAAGATTAAACCATAATAGCCAAAGTCCAAACAATGCTGACATAGTTTAGACTACAAACTGCTAATGTTGCTTCCACCTCGTCTAATTCGGGGAAGGAACCTTCAGCTAAAGAAGTCATTATTCTAAATCCACAAATTGGCTATAGAAATAACACTCCAGTAACCCTTACTATGGATCCTTTCCCAAAAGGGGTTGAAGATCACCCACTCCTCTAGACCATGTCTGAAAAGTATAAGGAGATGGAGAAAACTTTGAAGGCATTGAAAAAGAAAGGGAATGTGCTGGATGTGAAGGCCTTGAGTCCCTTCCCTAATACAAAGCTACTGCCCAAGTTCCAAATGCTGAACTTTGAGAAATTTGATGGCACTTCCTACCCCAACACTCATTTGAGAATCTATGATGGTACTTTAAGCCCCTTACGCATTAAAGGCGAGCTCTTTGCTTAGGTCTTCCAACAGTCACTCATTGGTGCAGCTCTGCGTTGGTTCATTCAACTAGATGACTCTAAGAAATTGACCCAAGAGTCAATTTGTATTGAATTTGTTAAACATTATTTGTATAATCAAGAAATTGATGTTAGAAAAGAGATCTTGAAATAACAAAGCAATTGCTAAAAGAAACATTTTTTTCTTTTTTTATTAGATGGAGGAAGAAAACCTCCCAAATGGTTAACAAACCATCAAAATCTAAACAGATTGACATCATTGTCAAAAACTTGTTGCCTCCGTATCGAGATAAAATGATAACATAGTACTTGTCTGATTTCAAGGCACTTTTGAATGTTAGAACCCATTAAGAAGATGGGGTTGAATTCGGCCTCATCAAGGATGAAACTCAGACCTTATCCTTCTACTTCAAGAAAACCAATAGGACACAAAAGGAAGGTGGGGTCAATTCCATCTCGACTCGCAAACCCCTTCAGATCCAACGAAGGGAATTCACCAATTTGAAGGGACTGACATTGAGTTATCTCTTGAAGCAATGCTTAGATAAGGGCTCATTCCAACAATTGGAGCTTAAGCCCATTCCAAATCCATTACCGAAAAGCTTTAACATGTTTAAAAGGTGTGACTACCATCAAGGGTTAGGCCATAAAACTAATGATTGTAAGGCCTTTAGACATAAAATTCAAGACTTAGTTGATGCTAAAGATCTACTCCTACCTACTATAAAAATTGGCACAAATCGCCTCCCATAGCATAATGTGAATACAATCCTGAATGAATTTGAGGAGGGATATTCTACATACCTCATCATAGATGTTATGCTCTTGAGCAATTTATATTACAATGGAGAGGGCCAATCCTCCTTAGAGAGGTCATCTTTCCTAAATTGCTCACTTCCGATTGACCGACCCTCCTTAGGGAAGTTAATCCATAATGACTATTAATGTGTTATCATCAATCTAAGTAACTTGGGAGATGAAATAGATTTCATCATCAGAAGTGGCAGAATAACTCAAGCACCCGCTGCTCCTGCATCCACTAGCTGACCTAAAGCCAAGAATAAAGGGACATCTAAACCTAAAAAGGATTCCATACTCAAGCAGCTTAAAAAGACTCAAGCAAACATCTCTATATGGAACCTACTTATGTCTTCTTATCCTCACCACCAAGCTCTTTACAAGGTGCTAGGCCAATGTTAAACATCACCTGACATCACTGTTAAGACCCTAGTTGCATCGATCACAAGTTCTATAATAGGGGTTTCAATCTTTTTTTCCTACAATGAGATCCCTCATGGGGACCACAAAATGATGCCCTATATATCACTATCATTAAAAGGGAGAAGACTATCCTTATAACCTTAGTTGATAATGGGTATGCACTCAATGTATGCCTATTAAAAGTGGTAAGCTGTTTGGGGTTAAGTGCTACTGATTTCACCCCTTCTGACCATATTGTATGGGCCTATGACAACTCTAAAAGAGAAGTTCTATGGGCCTATGAAAACTTTAAAAGAGAAGTTCTCGGGGCGGAAACACTGACGTTTACCATGGGCTTAACCACTTTTAAGGTCCCCTTTCAAGTCATTGATGTGTCGTCATGCTTTAACTTGCTCCTTAAGAGCTATATACCTCAGGCCAAGGCTATGCCATTT
>CAOJBK010197813.1:0-12125 GCA_948294925.1 Codiaeum variegatum
GCTAACCTAAAGATGGAGAAAGAGGCTCTAAAGCAAGAGTGAGATGTCTTCCAGAAGAGCCTTAAGGATGCTAATGCAACCTTCGATGCCAAGGCCAAAGTGCTAGATGCCATGAAGAAGGCACTTCATAAGGCTAAGAAGTAGAGCGATGATGAGAAGAAGAAGAGCACCCTAGAGAAAGAGCTCCAAGAGGCTCGACAGAAGCTTGAAGCTCTAAAGGTCAACCTAACTTCTCACACTGCTAAGGTAAATAGGCTGGAGACCAGGAGTGCCATCTGGTTGAATACTTTTAGGAAGCAACTGGTGGATGAAGCAGTTAAATGGTTTGGTGAATCTACCTCTTTCCTTGTGGGCATTGAGCCTTCTGAAGATATTTTTTGTTGAGGCTCCCGAAGGCACTGAGGGCGAATAGGGTATGCCAGATAATGAGTGACACGACTAGGATACCGAACCCCTGCTACTCAAGCTTAGGCCTCTTGTAGTAAAAACCACCCTCTACTCTCTTTACTTTTTTGTTGGGGACTTGATTGGAGCTGATCCCCCACTCCACCTTGTAATTATTTATGTTTATAATGAGATTCATTTCTTACATATGCTTTTCTTTTCTTTATTATTACTTTTTTTTATTATATATTTATTTAAGAGGGAGGGGGTGATCCCCTAACCCTTAAAGGGTGATCTTCATATCACTCAGTCTGTTAGAGGCGATCTTAGGATCTCTCCCTTATCTTCCTTAAGGATGTTTTTCATATGGTCCTTGGTAGTTGATTATAGTAGTCTTTGCTTCTTTATTTGTTTTAATATTTTTATTGGGATGATCTATGGACCGTTCTCGTATATTCTCAGGGACGACCCGCAGGTGCTTCATCTGAGTCTGATGGATGATCTTTAGATCTTTTTTGAATTTGTGGAGTGAGCCCTTTGGATCATACCTTGTAACATATACACTTAAACAATCTTCAAATATGGCAATTCAAGAAAATTTTAGTTTCATTCATGATGCCAAGATCGATAGGCACACCTAGACATCCAACTAGGTTGGCACCCCCTTAGCACCATCATCATTTGCTTGGACTTACAAAGATTAAAAAAATTGGTTAACATAATACATAAACATTAAGAAATAACCTAGATGTAATACTTCTTCAGGTTGTCTACATTCCAGGTATGGGAAAGGGTCTTTCATTTGGGGTCTTCTAGCTGGAATGTTCCCAGCCTTAATACTTTGCTTATCTTATAAGGTCCTTCCCAGTTAGGTTGTAGCTTTCCAACACCTATATTCCCTCGAGACATCTCTGCCTTTCTTAACACCAGATCGCCTTCTTGGAAGGCCTTGTGCTTGACCTTCTTATTGTGATACCACATTATCTTCTGCTTGTACACAGTTGTTTATGCATAAGCCAAGTCCCTCAGTTCTTCTACTAGATATAAGTCTGTCATTCTCTCCACATCCTGATTAATTCTATCATGAAATTCCACCCTGAAAGAGGGGTGACCAATTTCTATCGAAATCACAGCCTCGCTCCCAAATACAAGCGAAAAAGGTGTTTCTCTAGTGGCGGTGTAGGGTGTAGTTCAATAGCTCTGAAGGACGCTATTGAGCTTGTATACCTAGTTCCCTTTCTTATCATTAAGCCTCCTTTTAAACCCTTTTAATAGGGCTCTATTTGTGAGCTTTGTCTACCCATTAGTCTGTGGATGAGCTACTGAGGAGAAGCGCAGGTCGATTCCTAATGCCTTGCAGAATGCTTTAAATTTCCTGAATTCAAAATGTCTCCCATTGTCTGTGATGATGACACTTGGGATCCCTTACCTGCTTATAATGAACTTATTCACGAAGTCTGTGACCTTAATATGAGTGATGGTGGCTACCGGCTCAGACTCTGGCCATTTTGAGAAGTGCTCTATAGTTACAACTAAGAACTTGCACTACCTTATAAGTGTTGGAAAGGGTCCAATATATCAATTCCCCATTGATAAAATGGCCAAGTCGCCCCTATAGGCGATAAGGTCAATGCCTGGACTCAATGCACATTCGCGTGCTCTTAGCACTTGATGCACTTCCATACCAGGTCTTCTGCATCTGCCTTAATGGTAGGCCAATAGTATCCTTGTAGTAGCACCCTCCTGGTAAGAGTGGTGTTCGCTTCATGGGCTTCACATATGCCCTTATGTATTTCCCTCAATACATACTCGCCTTGCTCCTTAGGTATGTACCTCATCCAAAGATGTGTTCGAGACCTCCGATACAGATCCCCTATGTACCAGATCTTGAGGAAGTATGCCCTCTGATAACTAACTGATTAAAGGCTCCATCCAGCTTCCTTTCCATTCTATAGCACATACCAGTTCACCCTGTGTTGTAGGCACTTTTTGCAAAGCCAGCGGGATATTCTTCAATTGTTCCACTTTTCCTTGGGCTGCCACCTTAGCCAAATTATCTACTTCAATTGTTTTTAACCTCAGGACCTATACAATCTTCCATCTCTCTTGCATCATTTGCTTAGCATTAACCACATATGGGGCTAGTTCTTCAATTTTGACCTTAAAGTTCCCTTAGATCTGATTGATAGCTAATTGGGAATCATTATATACTATCAAGTTCTCCACCCTAGTTCTCTGGTTAATTTTAAACCATTTAAGAGGGCCTCGTACTCTGTCTTGTTTTTGGAGCTATTGAACCCCAATCTGACTGCATATTTTATGACCATGTTATGAGGGCCTTTGATCACTATCTGATCCTTGCACCATCATTGTATTCTTCCCCATCTACCCACATCTAGCACTTCTCTATATGGTCCAGTTATACTTCATCCGCAGGAGTTAGTTCGGCCATAAAATCTACAAATACATGTGTCTTCATGGCTTTCCTGGGCTCGTACTAGACCCCTAAAGCTCTTATCTTAATTTCCCATTCTGACACCTGACTCAAGGTCTCTAGCTTTTGAAGGATCTTTCATAGAGGCAGGTCTGTCTAAACAATTACTGTATGGGCCTCAAAGTAATGCCATAGCTTATGGGTTGACATGTATAATGCCAACACATGCTTTTCCGACCTTAGGCATCTTGTCTCTGCATCCTTGAGGACCCTGCTCACATAATAGATGGGGGTATTGTTCCCCTGATTCTTCTCTTACCAAGATAGTTGCAACTATTTCCTCTGTAGTTGACAGGTCCACACAGAGATCTTCTCCTGGCACTAGTCTGCTCAATAGTGGGGGCGGGATTAAAAACCTTTTCAATTCTCCGAAGGACCTTTAGCATTTGTCGATCCACTTAAATTCTTTCAAGCCCTTTAGAGTTTTAAAAAAGGGCTAGCATCATCAAATAGGGCATGAGATGAATCTACCCAAAGTTGTTATTCTAACCTTCGACCTTTGAACCTCAATAATGTTCTTCAATAGCTGCATCTCCAAAATTGCCTTGATCTATTCTAGATTTGCTTTAATTCCTCTCTGTGAGACCATGTATCCTAGGAACTTTCCTACCGAAACTCCGAAAACACATTTTTTGGGATTAAGCTTTAAGTTGTATGTCTATAGGATGTTGAGCACTAGTTGTGGGTCTTTGGCATGATCCTAGGCCTTTTTTACTTTTGATGATCATATAATCCACATAGATCTCGACCGTTCTCCCTATATGTTCTTGAACAAGGCATTGACCATTCTCTAGTATGTGGCTCCTGCATTCTTGAGGCCAAAGACATCATCTTATATTAGTAAGTCCTTAGTCTATCATGAAAGAGGTCTTCTCTTTATCCATTGGCTTCATACAAATTTGATGGTAGCCTGACCTTGCATCCAAGAAGGTGTAGAACTCATGCCTTATAGTAGAATCTACTAGATGATCAATACTTGGCAGAGGATATGGCTCTTTAGGAAAGGCTTTTATTGAGATCCCTAAAATCAACACACATACAATACACCACACTAGGCTTCTTTACCATAACCACATTAGCAATCCATTACGGGTAATGTACCTCTCATATGACTTTTGTTGCTAGCAATTTCTGCACCTCCTCTGCTATGGCTACTTGCTTCTCTGGAGATTTCTTTCTCTTTCTTGGGTCAACCTTTGTCAGATCATCCGTACTCCAAGCAAAAGCCTTAGGATTAGTTTCCAATGTATCGATTATCCCTTGTCTAACTTGTGGGTCCAATTAACCTCCCACTTGCACATCGCCTCCAACTGTCGTCACACACGTTACTTCTCTTCTAGGTTATATGTAATTCTGCCCCAACGGTATCTCTTCTAAGTCTAGCTGTATCACACGGTAAACTCCTTTTAGGGCATTGAAATAAGTCTGTTTGGCTGTTTCCTAACACCCTTTACAAACCACCACACCTCTCATGCTTGCAATCTTCAATGTGAAATGATAGCAGCTTGTTATGCCCCCTGTGGTGTATGGATAGGGTCGCCCTAGTAGAAGGTTATAGGGGAAAGTTATATCCATTATCATGAACTCTACTGTGATCATCCTAGTCAATTCACCATCTCCCAGTTCGACCTCCAAGTATATCGACCCCTCTATCCAGACCTGGCTGTTGCTACAGTCTTTATATCTGTTACATTTAATTTCATCTTGTGGAAACAGTCCCTGGTTATCATATTTACCAAGCTCCCATCATCCACCGTTATTCTCTGGACTCGTAGTTGTTGACATACCATTGGATAAATATAATGTCATTATGAGGGTGAACCACATGCTTTCCATCCTCTTGTGAGAAAGTTAAAGAACACAAATTTAATGGATGTGACAAGGGTTGAGCCTAGGTCGTGCTGAGCACACTTCCCTGACTTCTTTCTTTCTCTAGGTTGAGCTATCTCCGACGGAGCTTCCCCCATTATGACAAATATGTCACCAGCCACTTACCTTTCTTTAGGCTTTGGAGGATCATCCCTCATGTCTCTATTATACCACTTATCCTCACTAATTAGCTCCCTACGATACTACTCATTGTTGTTTCATCTCACATGCCTCATGATTCTAAGCACCCTTCTCTAGATTAATCGTTCTATTTCCTCTTTGAGGTGCATACAGTCTTCTGTATCGTGACCTTTATCCTGGTGGAATTCATAATTCTTATTTGGGCCCTCTTGGATCAGAATGAGTCACTTATCCTTGGAGGCCAGCGCACGTCATCACCACTCTTCTTAATCCATAAGAGCACATCTTTCCTTAAGGAAACCAAAGGGGTGTAATTGTATCTATCTAAGTTCCAATTCTCAAACCATCTACTAGATTTATCTCGGTACCTCTTTGAGCCACTGCTTCCAGCCTAATCCCTTTTATCCTCTCTCTTGTTCGAGGTGTGTGGTGTGAAAGGATGGACCCCTGCCCTCAAATTTGCCATTTCATCTTCCAAGTTAATCCATCCTTCAGCTACGGCCATGACTTGATTCCAACTAGTGGGTTGCTTGTCCAAGAGTGCCTTTTGTAAGCTCTTATTAGTGGTTCCATTGAGAAGGGCCAATTTTGTTGTGTCAAATTGCAACTCTGATACCTCTCTTACTACCTGTTTGAATCTCCCCATATAAGAACTCATGTCCTCTTTCTTCCTCTGTCTTACCGCAAAGAGGTTTACCGAGCACTTTGGCTTGGCCCTTAGTGCCATGAATTTCATTTGAAATGCATCAGATAATTATTTGAACGAGGTGATGGACTTAGGCCTGAGCTTGTGGTACCATTCCTCTACTAGTCCTGCTAATGTGGTCGGAAAGAGTCTGCACAAAAAATGGTCCTGATAAGTTTGAGAATGGATCTCCATCCTAAATTTATTCATATGAGCTCTAGGATAAGCCTTCCCATAATAGTTGTCTAACCGCTGCAGCTTTTCAAACACTAGGGGGTAGTCTTTCATTAGGATGGCATCCACTAGGGGTGACTCCTCTAAGAGGTCCAAGTCCAAACTCGCTCCCTTTATCTCTATATTTTCCAACACCTTCTTCACTTCCTTAGCAATCTCTCCCGCTGGGGTTGCGTTCTCCGCAAAATTTTGGGCCACATCTTCAAAGTCGCCCCTGGCTCGGCGTTCTGAGGCCACCACTCTAGCTGGTGCCACCTCCACTAGCACCTCTTCTATTCATGAGCCCTGTTGATCCTTAGCCTGGGATGGAGTTGCTAGAATCGAGACTGCTATCTTTGACTATGCTTGAGACAGGTGATGGACCTATTGTCGTAACTTAGCCATCTGCCTCTGGAGCTCTACATATTGGTCATACATTTCCTGCATAGCTTCCAGGCTGTTGAAATCCAGTTTCTGACCCAGATTCAGATCAGCCATTCCTTGCTGAGCTTGGTCCACCCCATATTGAATGTTATGGCCCCTTCCAAATTCTTGGTGGTGTGGAGGTGCATTCTGATAAAATCATTGATTCTCCCCCTGTGCGCCTCGTACAAGTCCTACCGGGACATGTTTCCCTAGCCTCGGAACCTCAAAGAACAAGTTGAAGGGTCTGTTTAGATCAAAATTCATTGCTTGGTTATCCATCACACAACTTGAGAGCATTGACTGATTCTTACAGCCGTGTCCATGCTCATTGTACCAATGATCTTTCTAAACTCAATGGGTCTCAAAGACTAACCTCCAATGTTAACCTGTCAGTACAAAGAAAGACACAGGGTGATGCCTAATGGCAACCACTCTGGTGCCAAAGTTAGTAATCTCCTTTCGGAAGGTATAACTCAACATGAAATATAGTGAATAAGAGTAGAGAGTGATTAACTTGTTCTCCACAATTTAGGTTAGCTTATATACCTTCATGATAACTATCAAATCCCTACTAAGTAGAGTAGTGGGTTATGATCCCTTGATTTTAGAAATAAGGGTGAGATATTACAAGATATCCCCGAACATGATTATCCATTCAATAACTGCAAGAGGTCAAGCCTTAGATCGTCTTTTAGACTGAGATGCAGACCTCCTTCACTAATATACCAAGGAAGACCTATCTTGAGCTTTGAGGTTTGAGTCTTACATAGTACCAAATAGGCTACTACAGTGGCTTGGGGTCGTCTAGGCAGTGGCTAAGGTTATCACGTATCTTGCGAGTCTCTTTTTTCCTAAGGTTAAAATAAGTGATTCAAAATATATGTTGGAAGGGTTCATCTTTTTAAAGAAAAATGATGTTAAGTCAAGTCGTCGACGTCTTCTTCTCTTATAGATTTGGTTCTTTTGCTTTTGTTGACCACCGTTTTTTTGTGGTTGGTTTTTTATTCAGTGTGTTTATCACTCTTTCAGTCATAGGGTTTGGATTTATTGGTGCTTTTACAAATTCTATTCGGTGCTAGAATGCTTGAGTTTAGTCTCTCCGTTTCTCAGGCCGTGGGCAGCAGTCGATGTGGTAGTCAGACGTCTATAAAAGTTTCAGAGTTTGAGTTCTGATTGTAGGCCTTTGGCTATATTTCCATGATTGTTGGCTATTTCTTGTACTGATAATAGAGTTTGTAATTTGTATTAATGGGCCGAGTCACTTGCTATTGTTGAATGAAAATAAATATTTTCTCAAAAAAGAATAATTACTACTTAAGAATTAAGTTAAAAAATTAATTAAAAAAAGTGTTACAAAAGTCAAATTGACTTTGACTTCAAATAAGGTCAGTGATGATTGGACCATGTTTTAACTGGCTGGCATTCACTATATGTATGGGCATGTGTAGTTGTGTGAATCGTTGGTAAAAAATAAAAAAAAAATGGTTTGTGAGTTTTAGTGGAAGGTAAAACCCGGGGAGTGGAAGGGTTTTTTATTGGTGGCTTTTGCAAAGTGCTAAAATATATATATATATATGGTGATGTTGTGAAAATTGGAGAGTGAGAATCCACTTTGAGTGGTGTTTTACCGAGTCTACGGTAGAAAGCCTTTGTGATTTGCGAGAGTGGAGTGTACAATTAGTAGTTAATTTATTGAAAGAATTTTTTTTCTTTGTAAAGAAGAAATACATCGGATTTCATTAAATTTTGATTTTTGGTCTATGTTTACAATTTCTCATTGATCATTTTATAACAATTGATATCATAATTTCCTTTTCGATAAATGATGAGATGGAAGTTTGAGGTAAAGTTGTTTGATGGAAAGAATAATTAATTTTAGCTTATGATAAAAGTACTATGAAAGATGATGATATAATTAAAATTTTAATCACCCTAGTCTAGACAGTTTTCAGTTATTCTTTAATAAAACTATTTATTGCTTAATTAAAAATTTATTGTGAAATTAAAATACGACATTAAAAAAAATGATCTAAATAAGAATAAGCAGACTAAATGTATGACTAAATTTTTTTAGGAACATATTCAAAGAAAAAAAGTAAGGGATTTAGGTGATTGATAAGCTAATTATTTTTATAATTTCTTAAAAAAATAGAATTTTTTAAGAAAACATGGGTAGGAAGTGTTGGAAGTTAAAGGAAGATGGAGTTAGTGAAGGGATAAGAATGAGAATTTTAGTGATGAATTATTAAATAATATATTATTATTTATTAAATATATTATTGAAAAAAAAAAGATTTAATTGAGAATTAATAGTAAGTTAACATCAGCTAATGACTACTTGGATGTAGGGGTGATTTTTGAGCTAAAAAATTAATTGAAGACTGTAATTGAGCAAAGAAATGTAATCGAATAAAATGCGATAATTTAAAAACTTATTTTTAAACTGCTGTAAACAGTGTAAATTCCTAAAAAACATCACAAGCCCTGTCGGTCCGGCCGAAATCCCCTCATCTATTATTCACTGTTGTTTGGGGCACTATATGTTTTGCTGTTTTATTTTTCTTTAAATTCCTGATTTTGTAAATTCCTCATCTATTAATAATTTTGTAAATTACACCATCATACCAAAAACTAAATCTGAACATGGCCGCTATCGTATTACCTTATGTGATGATGCAACATATTCCCTTGTGAATTTTCCATATATGTTCTATGAACTAATTTCTTGGCATGTAGAGATTTTGATAGTACTAATTCACCAAGGTTTCGGAAAAAACGTAAATAGTAGGAGTCTGTGTTTTCAAATCTAAACCGATTATTCAATTGGTGAAGACAGGGGGCCACGGATAAGAGGTTCAACCGAGATCAAACCGGATTCAAACCCGTATTTAAAATAATATATATATATATATATATACATTTTTTTAATATCAATACATATTTAAAGGTTAATATAAAAATAATTAATTTTTTTAAAAATTTTATTGGCTATATAGTAATCACGTTTTTATTAAATTTTTATTTTAATTTAATTAATATTAAATTTTAATATATTTTATTGAATAGAAATAAATAATTTGTAATATTTAAAATTAAAA
This sequence comes from Codiaeum variegatum, assembly GCA_948294925.1. Lineage (NCBI taxonomy): Eukaryota > Viridiplantae > Streptophyta > Magnoliopsida > Malpighiales > Euphorbiaceae > Codiaeum > Codiaeum variegatum. Next base: position 9,311 of record CAOJBK010197813.1, read on the forward strand.
ATTTTCATACTAAACCATTTGAATGTATAAATTTTCAATTAAAAAAAATTATGTTTTTAATTTTCAATTTATAATTTTTTTTTTGATAGAATGAGTTAATTTTATTATTAGAGAAATTAAAAAGAAAACACTTGACATTTGAGCTAACAAAACCCAAGTCAAGGCCACCAATGCAATGAGAAAATCCGAGACCTAAAAAAACTTACAAAAAGAGTTGTGCAAAACAGGAACCACGATACTGTTGAATGTCATCTAAACAAAATAATGCCTAGACTTAAGTTAAAACAATGCCGATACTGTTGTGCGTGCCTCTTTTTTAATATCAATCATTTTAAAATTATAAAAAATATAATTTAATTATTATTCTCTTTATTCAAAATTATTTTATAAATCACTATATATAAGTATTTTATTTTATTTTTCTTTATTTAGTGGAAATGTTGTTTGGGTATTGCAATCTTGTTCCTAGTCTGGAATGATTAGTATATTACCCATTCTAAAACTTGTTCCACAAGCCCTCTCATAGCATAGGATGTTTCCACTCCATCAACCAATCAAGGATTGGTCTTATGAGCTGTTGATTGACATAGTTCCCTATGGTTCCCATAGGAACACCCCCTCCCTCTAAACTACTACCTAGACCCCGAGAAACAGGGGCCAGATCTAGTTCATGCTAACTGTGGAACGAAGTGCTTCACTTAAGAAGCCCGAGTCCATAATCTAAAGAGGAGCCGAAGGGAGGTTAGAAAGAGTAGGGCTCGATTGAATCAGAAATGAACATATAAGGGAATGGCTTGCGGTACTAATTGAAAGTGGTACCATAACATAACTCCTTACACTCTTAGCTTACCCTCGAACTTGAACTGAGGGATTCACTCTGAGACTAGCTACACCTTTTAAGAGGTCCTTAATAGGAATAAGAACTCTATTGGAGTGAATGGCCGAAAAAACTAGGTTGCATATGTATATCGATAAAACATGTGATTTAGAGGAGACGACTCCTGTTTACGGGATAACGAATGCGTTCAGGAGAGGGTTGAACTTAGGCCTTGGCTTCGGTTCTAGAGATGGGTTCTGTGGCGAACTCTTTTTAAGTATTTATTATTTTATCTGCATGCATTTTATATTAAAAATATCATATTAAATCACTATTTAAACATATTTTCATTTCCAATTCAGTGAGAGCGTTAAAACACCAGTATAGGTAATAGCCTAACTTGTTTTTTTCTTTCCTAAAAAAATTGTTATTCTAGGTTGCACGCATGCATGTGTTTTCTAATATTTGATATTTAAGTTTTTTTATGAAATGTATTTCGTAACGTATTTTTAAACATCCTGTTAAATTGAAATATTTTTAGCATCTTCATCATAAAAGCCTCTCTGACCGCTTAGAATAAAAAGAAAAAAAGACAAAAAAATATATAAACTATCAATACAATGGAATAGCAAATCTAGTATACTCAATGAATCCTTTTGAAAAGTAATCTCCCTTCTGATGTTATCAGATGTTGAAGATGAATCACAAAATATTAATATGTTGTGAGTGATTTAAAGTTAATATTGTAATTAACCTTTTAACTAACTAATGCATTGATGCATCATATCATAATAGATTAATATAAGCTTATGTAGTGATCATAATAGATTAATATAAGCTGATGCAGTGAATTAAGTTGAGGAAGAGACAAAAAAAAAAAAAAAGAATTTTGCTTTTGTTGTTGGCTTGTTTTTTAGTACTGATGTCTTATTCTTAATTAGTTCATTTGAGTTTGAAAAAGGTATTATATTTTTGAGTCACTTTCTTTCAAAGATTATTAGAAGAAAGGATACAAATTAATAACTACAATTATGGAGTATGTATCTATAAAAACCTTTTTAGGACTTCAGATTGAAAATTTTAATACACATTTTAAGTTCTACATAATTGTAAAATGAAACCACCAATCAAAATTGTGGATTTCAATAATTTTTCTATTTAATTATTAAGTTCTCATCATTCCAATTATAATTTGCAATATTGGAAATTTTTGCATTAAAAGGGCAAAGCCCATAATTATATTTAAAGAATAATTTTTTAAAGAAAATTGAGATTTCATTCAAGCATTTGACAAAAATACTAAGATTTTATTGAATCTACTTGGTCTCCTTCCCTCGTTATAAAACCAAAATAAACAAAACTAACAAACATTTGGCAAAAAAAAATCAAAAACATTACATAGTAATTGAAAAATCATCCGGTAATAAAAATAAATGTGATAGTCCTTTATTTTTGTTGTGGATGCTTTCGATTGCTGACATTGAATAACCTTCTATACCTCCAAACTTGGCAACTACAATTGAGATACTTTCTCTGTGCCAAAAAACAAATATTGCTTTTGCCTCAGCCATGTTTGATTCCATCATGGCTGAAAAGGAACAACACTATGCATTAGCCATGTTTAATTCCATCATGTATACATTGAAAGTTTTGAAGTCGAACTAAAAATTTTAATGGCAAAATAACCACTTAACTTTTATAATATAACCTATCAACACTTGCTGCTTGATGATAGCTGGTAGTGGTTCAGGCCCTCTCCTCTCCCACTTTGCTCTCTCCCCGATTCAATTTTCGGTAAATAGCTTCTTCAGCTGCACTGAAGGTTTTTTTTTTTCACCAAATGCAGCACTGGTTTGAATCTACACATTAGTAACTTCCCAATTAAACATGGCTCAGTTTTGTTATGAGGGCAAAAAAAAAAAGGTAATTTGAAAATTTGACACCAATCCTCATCCCTTCACATTATAAGTAGTATAAATATTGCTTCCCTAACTAAGA
>CAOJBK010198240.1:0-15684 GCA_948294925.1 Codiaeum variegatum
CTCTCTAAGAGTTAGAGAGAGAAAGCTTCAAATTCATACCAAAATTTGAGAGGAAGTTTAGATTGAAGAACACTTCTTCAATCTTAAACTTATTTTCAATAACCCTTGGGAAGGGAGTGTGATGGAGCATCAAAGTCCAAAACCATCCTCAAAGTCTGATGTTCTTGAGTAAAGAAGCAAGAATCAATTCATTGGGTGATTCCAATGAGAAAGGATTCTAGCTTCTTGAAAAGAACTAGAGAATAAGATTTTGGGAAAAGCTAAGCTAGAGGCTTCACATTTAGGGAGCTTAACAAAGGAGGGCTAGAGGTATTTTATACGTTCTAAACCTTCTTCATTTCTATTGTGTTTTGCACAATAATGGATAGATCCTTGATGTTGAGTATGGGTCCTCTTTGGTTTATTTATTTGTTAAAGATTTTAATGAATATCTAAACCAAACCATGTCAAAAGTGTTTTGGCATGGTATATGTTTCATAAATGTTTATTAAAAAAAAACCGAACTAGGTACTGTTCATCTAGTAGTGTTGTCCAATTATGGACAGCATTTCCGGCTTCCGCTGCTCGACTTCGTATTTGCCCTTCAGATCAATGATGAGTTATACCGACTTACCTTTCTCCTTTTAGGGATATGCACTTGAGAAGGCATCCTATATCCTCAATAGGGTTCCTTCCAAATCTATTTCTACTACACCATATGAGATATGGCATAGTAGACAACCAAGTCTTAATCACATTAAGATTTGTGGTTGTCCAACTCACATCAAAAAGCTAAAAATGAATAATTTGAAAGAGAGATACTATGTAAAAAGGATTGTTGGATATCCTAAAGGTGGTTTAGGATACTATTTTTATATTCTTATCGAGCAAACAATAGTTGTTAGCTGAGATGTCATTTTTCTTGAGAAGGAGTTTCTTCAAGAAGATGGAAAAGGAAGAAAAATAGTTTTAGATGAGGAGTCATCCAAAGAGATTCAACAAGATGATCATATGGAAATAGATCAACCAAAGGAGGAAGTACCAATCGATATTGCATCCGCACAAATTCCTTGAAGGTCTAGTAGGGTATCTCATCCTCCAGAGAGATATGGGCTTATTCATGAGAATGAACAAGAGTTGTCCATTTATGAGGGAGTTGGTCAAGTTATTGACCTTACTACATACGAAGAAGCTATATCAGATATAGATTCTTAGAAATGGTTAGAAGCTATGAAATTCGAAATGGATTACATGCATGTTAACCAAGTCTGGGAACTTGTTGACCCTCCCAAAGGTGTTGTACTAATAGGGAATAAATGGGCCTTTAAGCAAAATATTGGAGTAGACGGAAAGTTGGAAACCTATAAAGTTGTGCTTGTGGCTAAATGGTTTCACCAATGGGAAGGAATAGACTACAATGAGACTTTTTCTCCCATAGCCATGCTTAAATCAATTCAAATTTTATTGGTTATTGTAGCAAACTGTGATTATGAGATTTGGCAAATGGATGTCAAAACTGCTTTCCTTAATGGACACATTGAGGAAAACATTTTCATGAAACAACCTAGAGATTTTGAATATCAGGATCATTCCAAAGTGCGCAAGCTTAAGAGATCCATTTATGGTCTTAAGCAAGCTTTGAGGAGTTGGAATCTTCATTTTGATGAGGCAGTCAAAGAGTTTGATTTCATAAAAAATGAAAATGAACCATGTGTGTACAAAAAGGTTAATGGGAGTGCCATCACTTTCCTTGTACTTTATGTGGATAATATCTTATTGATTGGAAATGACATAGGCATGCTGACAAATGTGAAAATTTGGTTATCCTGGAACTTCTCCATGAAAAATTTGGGAGAAGTGACCTACATGCATGGTATTCACATCTATAGAGATAGATCAAAGAGAATGATAGGGCTCTCTTAAATAAAGTACTTGGAACGTGTGTTGAAATGGTTCAACATGTAAGATTCCAAGAAGGGATTGTTGTCTGTGAGGCACGATATCCATCTTTCTAAGGCTATATCTCCTCAGATACCTGAAGAAAGGGAAAATATGGCAAAGATTCCATATGTTTCGGCTATTGGAAGTCTTATGTATGCCATATTGTGTAAGAGGCTAGATATCGCATATGCTGTTAGTATGACTAGCAGATTTCAATCCAATCCAGGATTAGATCACTGGAAAACAATTAAAGCTATCCTTAAATACTTGAGAAGGATTGAGGATTTAGTTTTGATATATGGAGGAGGTGACATAAGGATTGGCGATTTCATATATTCTAATTTTCAATCAGATGTGGGTGATAGAAAGTCTATCTTTGGATTTGTATTTACCTGTAATGGAGCAACAATTAGCTGGAAGAGTTCCAAGAAAGTGATGACTACTTATTCCACTATAGAAGTTGAGTATGTTACTGCATCTGATGCTGCAAAGGAAGCTGTTTGGATTTGAAAGTTCATCATAGAACTTGAAGTGGTTCCTCCATTTAGTCTCTAGTCTCTCTCTACTGCAACAACAATTGAGCCATTTCTCAGGTAGAGGAACCAAGATCTCACCAAAAATCCAAACACATCAAAAGGCATTTTCACATTATTAGAGAAATCATTGGCAGAGGCGATGTAGCCATGTAAAAAATAGCTTCAGCTGATAACATGACTGATCCACTTACTAAAGCTGTAAGTTAGAAGTAGTTGGGGTTTCATCTTGAGAAGATGGGACTGAGATACTGTAATGTGTGGCTCTGGGATTAGCTCTAATGCAAGTGGGAGATTGTTAGAATTATATGCTCTAAAGCTTATTATAAATGTAATAATTGAATCCCAATGGCAATAAAATATATATTTTATTTAAATGATTTCCACATTTACTATAAATTATATATGTTCCATTTGTATTTTATATGAGAATCTATTCTTAAAGAGGCTAAAAATACGAGTGATAATTTATCTTTTTCATAATACTATAAAATGTGTTCATAGTCATAGAATTATCGATTGGGACATTGATAATTCAAAATACCATCATCGTTGTCGTCATCCATTGAAAATATGTGACACTTATGATGATGGAGGTAGAGAGTCTCATGCTACAAATATTTGATGTCGTAACAACATGTGGACTCTTATGTGATGAGTAAGTTGAACATATAATGTTAGACAATGAATACATGGGTTTCACCACAATAGATATTTAATTGTATAGGTCATAATTTTGCATATAGTCCTTTTACTTGAGGTGGCATGTTATCTAATATATTAGTGGATACAATTTGTTACCACTTACATACTTCTGCTAGCCACATAGAGGTATATGGCATGTGGAGGCTATACCAAGTGATATATTGAGATAAATATTCTCCAAGAAAGAATTCATTAACTTGGATAAACAAGGAAGGAATCATATGACTTTTAGGTCTCCTTGATGTGAAATCCTTGGTCAAGGTAGATGATATTCACTTGAAAGGTTTTTCTAGTAGGAATCGAGAATATAAAGGATTAGAACTTAGAAGTGGTCATATGATCGAGGCATATAGAGCTTGACGAATCCATGACCCTAGCTAAGATCGAGAATCTGTAATGAAGGACTCGAATGCATGGTAATCATGATTGATGGTCCATGTTATATGTTCATTGACTTGATTGTCAATATTCATTCTTATTTAGGTAGTTGTGATATGTTATACTAAACGTCACTCATAATTTATTGGACAATGTATGAAATGGGATTCACATAGATAAAGGAATAAGTGTTTTTCCCTATCTCATTGCTATTTAGATATGAACCTAGTGATCACATACAGTAAAGCATTGAGCAAGATTGTGTAAGGATGTTACATTTAATATTTAATTGAAGTGTTCAATTAATTATTAATTATAATTGAATTAAACTTGTGATTAAATTCATAAAGACCCTAGCATGTCTTGAAGTTCATTTCAATGGAGTGTATTTCAATTTAGTTAATTTTGTATGAGATACAAAAGATTAAGGACTAAGTTGAAATTTGGACTTGGAATTAGAAGGAACAATTAGTTATGAGATAACTACTTGTGTAGGAACTCTCCACTAACCAAAAAGTGAATCCAACTCATACTCCACTAACTCATGACATGACAAGTGTTTTCATGAAATTCACTTGGTCATGACATGTGTCCGAGTTAGTGGAGAAGAGTAATGACTCACCAAGTTAGAGGAGGTTCTCTATAAGCTCCACCATATAAAAAGGCAAAAAGTGTTTTTTTCTGAGTAATGCTAAGTCAAAATACCTGAAGGAAAAAGTAATTTCAAGATTTTTGAGTGTTCAGTGTGAGAGAGCTTTGAAGTGTTCAAGGACTTTCTCTTCTTCTCCTACTCATAGTTTTAGGATTTTACCTAAGCTAAAGGAGTCCAAGGCCTAAGACACTCACTCATTCCCTAACTTAGAGTTGACACTTGAACTTAAGCAAAAGGGCAACCAAGAGAGTCAAAGGGACCAAGTCTTGCATCAAGTGTGAAGGGGATCTCAAGTTTGCACAAGCTTGGTGTGAGATAGCTAGAGGCTTCACATTTTAGGAACTTAACAAAGGAGGGAGAAAAGGTATTTGATATAATTCTACTCTTTTTTGTGTTTTGTTATGTTGTGCATAAAATTGGAAAGATCAAGTCTTGTTGGGAGTATATGGTCCAAAAGGGTGTTCAAGTTATTTCATCAAAGAGTTTGATTTAATCAGTTTGAACCAATTTTTGTTAAAAGGGTTTTAACAAAAGGTTTTAATGGAAATTAAATTGGTTTTATAAGTTAATCAGTTTTAAAAACTAAAACTTGTAAATGAACTAAAAATTTTAATTTTCCACTTTTGATGTGCAGTTCGTATTTCCCTTAAGAGTGAATGTTTTATTTTTATCCATCCCATACCTTAGGCTATCAGTCTTTCTGACGTAAGTTCTATGGGCACTACTAGACTTGCTTTACCATTCTACCTTTCACACCTCCTTTTGACTAGAGTTTCTTTTTGCTTACCCTTTTAGTCCTTCTTCCAACTCGATTTGGGCTCTAGCTATTCCCATTATCTCCTTTAATGAGTATGGCATGACTTCTAAGAGCTTCTCTTGCAATCCCCTACTTGTTGTGTTTTTTAAGAATGAGTAAGCTATAGGATATTGCAAGTCATACACTATGTTTACCTCCTTGTTAAACCTCTCAATATAGTCCCACAAGCTCTTCGGCTCTTCTGCCTTATTGCCATCAAATCCATTGAGACTTTGGTGTGTTTCATAGATGCTATAAATCTAGCATGAAAAACTTTGGACAATTGTTTGAAGCTTTTTATGGGGTTGAGCTTGAGAGAGTGGTACCACTTCTGCACCACTCCTTTGAGAGTCATGGGGAATAATTTACATAAGACACGGTCTTTGTAAGTTTGAGCTTTGATCTAAGTGTGAAATTTATTCACATGGTTATTGGGGCATGTTGTTCCATCAAAATGAGCTAGAATTTTGAACTTTATAGGATAATCTTTCTCCAGGATATCCTCTGATAGCGATGATTCAGTGTTGTGATCAAAATCACACAACCTTCCCTTGATACCCTAGTCAGTGCCTTCTGTACTTGCTTGTCAATATCATTGGAGTGCTTAGCTGGGGTTTCTCCCTCTAAACTCTAACTCTCATCAAATTCCATTTCCACCACTTTCTTTTGCTTGTTTTAAACATTAGTCCTTCTCACTAGAGTTTTTTATCAAGGAGCTTGAGATCTAGCAGCCCTATTCCATGCTTCCTCAGGGATCATCATCTCAGACAAAGGTAACTGGGAAGCTTGACGTACCATTTACCTTAGATCACACATCTATTGTCTCAAATCATTATAGGCATCAAACAACTATTGCACTATTTTTGGGTTATTAAGGTTTGGCATTTGATTTATCACCGGAGCTTATCCTCATTGAGGTGGATTAGCTGGTTGGTGCTAGGGAACAGTTGACTGATGACTGGGGCCTGCCTCATGCCTTTCCAGCATTCCTTGGTGGTTAGCAGGAGGATGGCGGGCTTTTGCTGCTCGAACGGCTTGCTCCCCTCCTTCTCCTTCATTGGAGATAGGATTTCTCGGCGGGGGATCAACAGGTTGTCTAATGTGCTTCTCCACTTGCTCCACCAGCCTACTTCTGATGCCTGGCTCTCTCCTCCGACCATTCTGGGTTAGGTGTCCATCTGTCTCTTATGGAAAAAGGTTAAGTCCCAAGTTCAAAGGTAGATTTTGCATCGTTCACCAGAAAAATCAAATTGAACACAAAAGGTGTGTCCATGCTCACCGTACCCATGATGTATCAGCTCATGAAGTGGTTCACTTGTATGAGCAACCTTTGAACCAAGTCAAGGTAAACCTGCAAATCAAAGGGTTAGAGAGACCTAGAACTTAGCCCAGAAAAGCCACTTTGATGCTTAAAATGTGGTCTATAGGAAATCTCAAAGAGCAAGTAGATGTAAGGGTAAGTGATAGGTCATTACCTTTCCCTTGATTTACTTTCAAGTATTTACAAGTCTATCTGGACAGTTGACAACTTCCAGTTCGTGTGTTAGTGGATATAGAAGTTCTTGAAATATCGAGACATGTGGATCCATCCATAACCTTAAGTAGGCCACAATCCTTGCACATAGGGTTATCAAGTTAACTGATTAACTACAAGCTTCTTAAGATGTTCTAGGTGAGCTACTTAGAGCAGTTCCTCCATAGGCCAACCTGGCATGAGTATGCTACCCTAACTAGGTGGAATCACACTTTATAGAGGACCTTGCATGTCAACACTTCTAGACAATACACGAGTTACTTGGAATGACGTCGTCAACCCTCGTATCATCAAGAAAAATATTTATTGTTATAGATGAAGTATTAATAGCATCTTACTCTTGACAAAGCAAATGTAGTCCAGTGGTATACACCATGCACTTTCACTATTTAATTGCGAGATCGAGTCACACCCACAATGTAATTGTTAAAAAAAATCTTACTCTCATATAGAAATAATTAATATTTGTTTTATAAAATATTTAAATTATCATTTTCTTTATAAATTGCAATATTATTATTTGAGATGTGAATGCTGCAAAAAATTCATTTCAAATTCTCAGAAACTACTCATTTGGCAAAAATAAAAATAAAAAAAAATCTCAGAAACTATAGTTTATAACTTTGACAAAAAAAATTTATTTATAGAATTATCATCTACGTGTTGATAATGGACATCATTTAAGAAAAAACAATAATATGACATGATATTTGGGGGAAAAAGAGGAAAAAAAACGAGACAAGTTAGGATGAGTCCCAACTACCACGTTTTACCTAGCGTCGAGTTGTTGACACGCCTAAAACGTGAGACAGCCGTAGAAACGTTTTCCTGCCACGCAAAACTAATCATTCCTTCTTGGGTGTTTATAATTCGGTCTGGATCAGAAAATTGGACCGGATCAGACTGCACCGACGTCATTTGGTCTAATTTTTGAATTAAGGTATTTAATTTTTGAAATTTCAATCCATATTTAGAAAAGGTCAAATCGATTCAAACTCAAAAAAATTTGAACTGGATCAATTTAAATTAATTTATTAATTTTAAATTAATTTTTTATGTAAAATAAAATTATTTTTATAACTGTCTAATATTTTTTGTTCCGATCTTCTAATATTAAAATATTAAAAATTCAAATTCCAATCTAATATGGATTGGTCTGATTCTAGATATGTGAACATCCCTATTTTTAAGGGCCTTATTTCAACTAATATAAGTAAACTAGGTGCATTATGTACACATTTATTGTTAAACTTTTTATAAAAATTATAATAACATATAAACTGAATAAAATTATTTTAAATATATATTTTTTTAATTTTATTACTAAATACATAACATTGTTTTTTTTACAATAAATATAACATTTTACTATTTTATAATTTAATATATTTATTATAAGATTTGAGATATTTTTTATTCAATTCTTGAATTTTAACTCTAAAAATATTTAGATCCTTTTATTTTTAAAATACAAATAAACATTCATTCATTTTCATTATGTTAACACTTAAATCATTCTATCAAATTTTCATTATTTTATTATAAAATAATTCATACAATGCCAAAAATATCTTTTATTTCAATTCAATTTTTTTTTATCAATTTGAAAAATCTTTCTCCTATCTTTAAAAGTGAATGGAGATAAGAGGTAGACTTTTCAAAGATATGATTAATTTAAATTGAAATGAGTGATATTTTATATATTATTTTTTTAATAAGTATAGAACTTGGCAAGACTTAGGGTGTACTGGGACATCCAGACTAGCTCTTTTCAAGATTATTATTAAAAACATGAGAAAGGCAAGGAGAGTACATACTAATCCACTCTTACAGACTAGACACTGAATGAATCGCCTTACAAAGACAATCGGCTGCCACATCCGCTAACCCTCTAACATACTAAACCTCTATTGCCTCAAATGACAATAAAAGGTTTTTACAATCTGAAACAATAGCACCAAAGTAAGATAAATCCACAAGAGAACTTTTAATAGCATTAACTAAGAGAAGTGAATCTGTCTCCATAATTATCCAATTAAATCCCTTCCTCTTTAACCAAGATAGTGCTTCCCTAAAGATGATGGCCCCACCAACTTTAGGATCACAAATGCCATGAGCTGGTTGCGCAAGGCCAACAACAAAGGTACTTGCATCGTCACACAAAACACATGTTATACCATAGAAATTATGGGTTGAAGATATAGAAGCATCCATGTTACATTTAAGCCAGGTTAAAGGCGGAGACGACCATAAGTCGTTGTCATTTACTGTAGCTGGCCGAGAGGTTGAAGACAATTGCTTCTGTTCTTGGCACCACTTGAAGAAGAAATTGGCTGCTGTGTGAACCAACTGAGATGGTGTCGAAAAAATTCCAGTCCATGTGACCTGATTTTTGCACTTCCATACAGCCCAAAGGATCACCACAGCCAAACACACCTTATTCACATCATTCCCGATAGTTAAGGTTAGAAACCAATCTCACCAATAGCTCATATGGTGCAAAGGTAAGGGGAGGTTTGCTTTGTGAAAATAGGACAAAGCAAAGTTGTAAAAAATGAGAGCATGGTCTATGTCTTCATCTACTTGGCCACACACACCACAAATAATAGTGTTATCAATGCATTTACTTCTCAAATTAATTAGAGTGGGCAAGCAATTATGAATTTCTCTCCAAAGAAAAACTTTTATCTTTGGAGGGAGATTATAATTCCAGAACTTTTATCTTTGGAGGGAGTTTATAATTCCAAAATTCCTGCCATAAGTCACTAGCACCAGGCCGAAGACTATAATCGAGGACATTAAATTGAAAAGCTAAGACTTTGTGACATGATTTAATAATATACGCACCTTTTAAGTCCCCTAACCACAACTAGGAATCGTTAAGTTGAGACCAGCTATGAGGAATTGCAATAATATTTCACATATCAACCTAATTAAAAATGGTACCAACCATACCCATGTTCTAAGAAGTAGAGTTCGAAACAATAAGAGCCTTAGATTGTACTATGCCATTTGGTGTTGGAGTAGTAACATAGGTAGCATTAGGGATCGGAACCTATGGATCATGCCATATATCAATCATTTCACCTCTTTTAACCCGTTTAATGTAGCTCACCTTTAGGAGGGATTGACCTGATAAGATACTTCTCCATATGAAACTTGGGTTTGAACCCAATTTAGCAAGAAGCAAATCACAATTCGGGAAATATCGGGCTTTGTAAACTTTATGAACCAATGAGTTATGGTCCACTAACAATCTCCAGCCTTGTTTAGTCAGTAAAGCAATATTAAAATTGTAAAATGATCGAAAGCCTAAACCTCCTTTAGATTTCAGTTGACAAAGCCTATCGAAATCCATCCAATGCACTCCTTCTCCATTAGTGCTCTGCTGCCGCCACAAGAATCGATTCAACAACTTCTTCTTCTTATTGTACAACTGTAAAGGAAGAAGAAACACACTCATTATAAAGTTGGGGATAGATTGAAGAACATGTTTGATGATGATTTCTTTCTTCGCTTAATAAAGAAAATGTTTTTTCCGGCCCTTCACTCGTTTGATGATTTTGTTTTTAACACAATTAAAGACTTAAGTTTTGTTATGCCCAACATAACTACGTATTCCCGAATAAGGACTTAGCACTGGTGCTTCACTGACACCCAAAATACTACATACTTTCTCCCTCATAACGGTTGAAGTATTCTGATTGAAGAAAATGGAGGACTTACTGAAATTAACCTCTTGACCTTAAGCGATTCCATAAGCTTGAAGACAATTCTGAACACACTTACTTTCATTCTCATTAGCATGGAAAAAAGGTTGTCATCATCTGCAAAGATTAAGTGTGATATTGAAGGTGAACCCCATGCTACACAACAACCATGAAGACCTCCAGCAACTTCTTTCTTAGATAAAAGTAAAGAGAGACCCTCAGTACATATAAGGAATAAATAGGGCGATAAAGGACATCCCTGCCGCAGAACTCTTAAAGGCATTGGTCTCAAGTCTCTACTACCACAAGCAAAAAAAAAAATAACATACCAATCAAACCCACATCATAATTAGATTCACCCATTAAGGATTGAACCCAATTTTAAACATCATAGCTTGCACAAAATCCCATTCAACACCATCGTACGCTTTACTCATATCAAGCTTAAGAGTTACATACCTCATGAGACCTTGAGTTTTCCTTCTCAGTTAATGGACAACTTCAAAAGCAAACATGATGTAATATGTAATCAGCCATCATTTAAGGAAAGCACTAATTTATTGAGATAATTGAAGGAAGAACTTTACACCGTCTATTAGTGATCATCTTTGCAATGACTTTGTAGATGACATTACAAAGAGATATTGGTCTCAAATATTTGATATCAATAGGATTAGCTTTCTTGGGGATCAACATAACCAATGTATCTGTCAGTCCCTAAGGAAAATACTGGTTTCGAATAAAAGAAAGGCAAGCAAGAGTAACTTCCATACTTGCTATGCTCCAATATCTTTGGAAGAATCTCGGATTAAAACCATCAACCCTAGGAGACTTGTTGAGATGCATCGCAAACAAATCTTCCTAACATCGACTGCTGAGAAAGGGGAAAGTAAAAAATTATTATCCTTCATTGACACCAAAGGTTGAACGCAATCAGTAATAGGGCCATAATTCAAATCAAAATTGGTGAATATATTAGAAAAATAATTCTCAATGAGGCTCTCCAATCCCGTACCCTATCCACACCATGTACCCGAGTCATCTTTTAATTGGAAAATGGCATTCTTTTTCTTTCGAGCAGAAGTAGAAGCATGAAAGAAGCGTGAATTAGAGTATTGATGTCTCTAAGCTCACACGGGTCCCAAAGACCAACCTCCAATGCTAACATGTCAAGACTAAGAAAGACAAAGGGTGATACCTAACGGTAACCACTTCAATGCCTAAGTTAGTAATCTCTCTTTAGAAAGATCTAATTTAGTAGGAAATATAGTAATTAAGAGAAAAGAGTCATTAACTTGTTCTCCATGGTTTAGGTTAGCTAATATACCTTCAGGATAACCATCAAATCCCTACTAAGTAGGGTAGTGGATCATAATCCTCGTGATTCTAGGGATAAGAGTGAGATAGTAGGAGAGGAGACATCTCCAAGCATGCTTATCTTCCTGTAACTAGCTAGGGTTAAGCCCTAGGTTATCCCTTAGACTAAGGTGCTGACCCATTCTGAGCTCAAAGGTTCCAACCTTGAGTAGAGTCAGATGGGCCATTATTATGGCTTGGGATCGTTTAGGCAGAGGCCAAGGTTATGAAATGTCTCTCCAATAAGACCTTAGTCAAAGACAGAAGGGTAAACAATTCACTTGTAAGTATGGCCAAGGTTGACCCCTCTTCTAAACGTTTGAATTTGGAGCAGGAAATTTCCTGCCTAACCTCAATATGTGACACATGGCATTCATTTTGCTCATATTCTAGAGAGTTCGATGTCTTTTCAACTTCCTTTCCCTATCGTTGGCTGACAGGTATCGACATATAATCGCTGTACAATGAATGATGCCTCTTTATCTTCCTCACCTCATTGCCTATATAATAGGCCATTCCACATCATTTCTTCTTTTTGGAATGCTTTTCTTCTTCTTTATTCCCTATTCTCATGATATTCTGGCAACCCTTTTCTTTTCTAGCCACCGCTAGAGACCCAATCCTCTTCACTAATCAGGTAACCTTCCTTACGTTTTTTTATTTCCTCTTCTTTTTTCCTTTCTTCTTCTATTATCCAGAATACACCATAAGTGATAGGAGTGATAATCAAAACTTAAAGGGATCTATCTCTCATTTCTCAAAGCAACAACTTAGCCCTGAAAGGAGCCCTTCTATACTTCTAGAGGATATTAGGGATGTGGTTGTCCTTGTGAGTGAGAGACCACTCCTTAACCTCCCCCACCATCCCATAGACATTGAGACAACTCAAAGGTACCTTTTTATCAATGGAGGAGAATTGAATCGAGTGAGGGAATACAAGCTGGCCATACTGTATAGGGGGATACTCTTCTTGAAGACGTTGGGAAGGATGAGCCTAAGGTCAATCTCCAGCAAATTGGATCAGACTGAGAGAGTGTCTTTGGTGAGTATGAGGGAGAGGTCTCATCCCAACACAAGGTTCCCCAAACTAATAAAGGAAAAGTCATTAGGACTCCAACCTTAGGAGGATCAAAGTCCCAAAAAAAATGCTTGGAGTCGAGGCACTCAGGTCCGACTTATTGGCCTATTACCATAATAAAATTAGGGATAAATTCCAGATCCCTTAAGACTTCATGACCATGCTCCCTAAGCATAGTCAGGGAGCAAACCAAGTAACTCCCAGGGCAGGACATGTGTTCTACCTTGACACTTTTCAGTCAGGGGTTTAACTCTCACTTTTAAACATGGACATTGTTTGGATGCAAACCCATAACATACACATCGCCAATGTGCATCCCAATTCGTGAAAATCCTCCTAAGTCTTCAAATGATGGCTTACTCACTAGGATTTCAGTTAACAGTCCCTGTAGTCCAGCACCTTTACAGGGTAGTCCTATGGAAAGGAGTCGACTGGTGCCATTTACAGGTTGATGGAAACCTCAAATGCTTTAACCTTCCCTCCTCCTTGAAGCCTGCTTAGAAGAAAAAATTCTTCATAATCCAACATGAGAGCCTCGCTCCCTCCCTCAAAGATGGAATACTCATGTGGTCAGCATGCACTCAAAAAACTCCCCAGGTTGAGTAGTGTAAAGGCTGACTAAGTGAGGGAGATACTAAAATGGGTGGAGGGTAATGGTCGATTTAAGAGCAAAGCCCCAGTGGAGGGGTGGTACATAGGATAAATTATGGATAAGTAGAGGTGTTGTCTAAATCTGACAAGGGGTATCTATCGTTATTTTGATTTCTTACCTCTTCCTGATTATAATAACTAATCGTCATTCTTTTCTTTGTAGATATAGTCATTATCTTAAAGAAAATGCATGAGATGAGGTCTCAAAAAACCCAAAGGACCTAAGTCGGGTGCTCGACCCTGCCTACCCTCGAGGAGCAGCCTCAATTACCTAGGGTCCATCCCTTTGCTGACTCGAGCACTAATGAACTAGTAGCCCACACTACTATGGTTGCCATTTCCTCAAAAGTAGAAGGAGATCATGGTCTACCCTCTCCTTCAGTTGTGTGGACCAAGTGACCTCGAGCAAAAGTAGCCTTTCTACGGGATGAAGTTGCAGGCTTATCTTTTCCCCCTTCGAGTCATACCTCTCTTGCCAATATAGTGGCAGGGAATGTTGGGCCAGACGCCTCCCTTGAAGATCCCAAGGTGGCAAAGAAGGTAGTGGGGTCCTTTATTCTTCCTGCAGACATCCGTCGGTATGATGCCATGATAGATGAAAAGTAAAGTGCTGAAGGTTGCAGCAAAGCTCTTTATGTAAGTGTTGTCTTTTCTTTCTTTCTTTTTTTTTTCTAACTTCCTTGGCTCTTTTTGTAACTGACTGGCCTGGTAATGATTCGAGCCACTACTAATTCTTGGTTTAAGGCCAGCCTAAAGGCAGAGAAAGAGGCTTTGGAGCAGGAGTGAGCTTCTTTTTAGAAGAGCCTCCAGGATGCTAAAGCTACTCATGATGCGAAAGCCAAGAAGTTGGATGCCATAAGGAAAACGCTCCATAAGGCTAAGGACCAGAGGGATTTTTGAGAAGAAAAAGAAGCACAACTTGGAGAAAGAGCTTCAAGAGGCTTTTCAGGAGCTTGGAGCTACCAATAATGACCTAGCTACTCTCACCACTCAAGTCAACTGACTGGAGACAAGTGGTGCCATCTGTTTGGACTCTTTTGGGAAGCAGTTGGTTAATGAGGAAGTTAAGAAGGTTGGGGAGTCTGCCTCATTCCTTGCCAATATTAAGCCCTCTAAAGATATCTTTGTCGAGGTACAAGAGGACTTAGAGGCTTTTCTTGAGGGTGAGAGGGAAGACAATCAGGGGACTGAGCCCGATGTTGCCTATGCTTGAGCCTTCACCCTTGTATTTATTAGCTTTTTTTTTTCATCTGGGGGTTATTTGAAACTGCTCCCCCTCCAAATTGTAACTCTTTTAGCATATAATAATATGATCGCTTTCTTCATATCCTTCTTTTATTATTACTTTTATTTATTTATATATCTGTTTAAGTGGGAAGGGGTGACCCTCTTTCCTTTGAAAGGTGATCTTTAGATCACTCTGTTAAGGGTGATCTTAGGATCACTGTCCTTTTTACTTTGAAGGCAGTCATGTTTTCCTCATTAATTGAGTATTTTAGTCTGGCTTGTTTATTTTTAACATTTTTATTGAGATGATCTTTGGATTGTTCTTAAATTTATGGAGTGAACCCTTTGGGTCATCCTTTGTAACTCAGTTAATCAATCTTCAAATATGGCAACTCAAGAAAAACTTATTTTTATTCATGGTGCTAGGATTAGTAGGCATACCCAGACATCCTAACTAGGTTGGAACCTCCTTAGCACCTTCATCATTTGCATGGACTTATAAATATTACAAAGACTGGTTAAAATAACACATTACATAAGCATAAAAAATGATCTAGATATAGTACTTCTTCAGATTGTCAATATTCCACGCATGAGGTAGGGTCTTCCTATTGGGGTCTTTCAACTAGTACGCTCCTAGCCTCAACACTTTGTTTATCTTTTAGGGTCCTTCCCAGTTGGGCCATAGATTGCCAACGCCTGTATTCGCTCGGGACAGTTCTGCCTTCTTTAATTCCAAGTCCCCTTCTTGGAAGATGATGGTGCTAAAAGCGACACTAGGGGGTTTAAAATTTATAATACTTGTTAACTAATTCTATCTTGACTCTAGGCTATTGCACCTATCATTGGGTAGTATAGCGGTAACGAGGTCGATCCGCAGAGACACTGATGCAAGTACCAGCTCAAACTTAAACCTAGTTCACAATTAATCACGGATTAAGAATGAAAAATTAAAATCCTAATTCCTAACTAAACCTAAGGGATAACTTCAAGAACTTGCAAGACTAAGGATTAAACAAATATGAAATAGAGAATCTACTTAGACTTCGACTCATATTTGAATATATTGCATAGACGACCAACAGCTCAATGAAAATTCAAGGGAATTAACAAGTGGATTTTCACACAAAAGGTAAGTTTGAAT
>CAOJBK010198519.1:0-11148 GCA_948294925.1 Codiaeum variegatum
GTGGTTCCACCTCTTAAAAGGAATAAGAGAAGGAACTTAGGCTATGTTTGGTTCATGGAATAGCCAAGTAATAGACTAGGTATTAATATGGTTTAAATTTCAATTAAGCAATTGCAATTCCATGGAATTGATATTCCTCAATTTCGTGGAATACAAATTCCAAGCAAAATTGAAGAATTGCTATTCCACGCAAGAAAAAAATAACATTTTTTTTTAATTTTCTAGAATCTACCTCTCGCCACCATTCACCGGTCATTATTGCCACCACCACCTTCTCCACCATCATCACCACAACCACCTCCTCCACCACCATCACCATCACCATCTCCTCCTCCTCCTCCACCACCACTTATCATAATCACTATCCATCACCATTCACCACCATCATTTCCACCACCACCTCCACCACTATTATCTATTATTACCAGCATTATCACTATTAAATATATATATATATATTATTTAAAAATAATAATTCCAAACTAAAGAATGGAATTAGAATTATTTAGGAATAGTTATTCTATTCTTATCTATTCTATTTCTTAGGAATTCCTATTCTATTCACCTCTATTACATTCCATGAACGAAATATAGCCTTATGTTTGTCAAAAACCTTCTAATGACTTTTCTCTATACTCTAAGAAAAAGTTGCAGATGGTACGAACCTTATAGAAGGGCCCCTCCTTCTGCTGAGGTCATCATTTAGAGCAACATTCTTATTCTTATTCTTAGTTTGTCTAGAAGTGTTTTTCTTTTTGGAAGCTATGGATGAAGGTGAAGAGAAGTTGAATAAGAATATGAAGAATTGGGAAAAACTTTTGAAAGAAAATAAATACTAAGAATGCAAAATGATGCAACAAAAAAGGGAAAGAACAACTAAGGGAGAGTTTATATATGAGGACCAATATTAAATGCCATTAGACATGTGTCAAGCAAAAAAATCTAACCTTATAAGATACTAAGGAATGATTGTAGTTCAAAATTTTAAAAGTAATAATAGCACCCTAATTTATGTGCCAAAGAAATCACAAATGATGATTTTGTAATCATGAGGAATGGTTACTCCTAGAAATTTTGCTCTCTCCCAAGAAGCCGATAATGATAGATAAGGGAAAGATTCTAGATGCAGAAGTTTTCGACCCATCCTGAAGTTTGAACCCAAAAAAGTGTCCAATAAATAAACATTAGGGCCTAAAGTGAATATGTGTTTCTTTAAAACTTCTGAATAAATGAGAAGTGATTTCAAAGAAATAGGGGGTCATTAATAGGGTCTAAACCCCATAGAATGGACCCAGACATACTAAGGAAAACCCCCTCAAATGGTGTCCCCGAGGGGCTAAGGATAAATCTCCTAAAGACAGCCTACACTAACCCTAAGAACCTATCTAAATAGTTTCTGGAAAAGAGGTATCTGTTAAGGAATGGTGTAAATGCATTTTGTCTAGGCTTCCAAGAATTTTAAAGCTAGTGTACTCTCCTAACAAGTTAGACAAAATAAACTAACTACGGCTAGTATGGTATGGTTTTGCATTTCGGCACTAGCACACATGTTTTAGAGTTGTGCTTCACCAGCCACCAAAACCATGAAAAGTGCCTTTTTGCACTAATCATCATGTCCAGATAAAAAGAGATATACATTACTTAACACTAATTTTCAAAGAAAAACTCACTCTCTTGGCAGAAAGCCATGAATGTTAAACTACCACCTATTTTCAATCTTGGCCATCTAAGACCGTCATGCAACACCTCAAGGTCCTATATAAGGCTCTTCTTGCCAATAGCAAAGGTAACTTCATCCTAATATCTAACTTCATCTCCAACCTAGAAACCATAATTTTTTCATTATCTAGTGGTTTCAACAGCCATCAGGGAAGCCCTAAGTGCTAAGATACTAACTTAAGCCGTAGAGATCCTTTTCCAAATATAAAGTCTAGCCCTCTGATCTTCTCTTATATTGTTGGCCTAATTAGAGACACTCAAGCCAAACTTTAAAAGGTCTACTTTGTTATTGATTGAGTTCTTGGATCATTAATTACTATCAACCTTTTTCACTATCTTCTCTTTCTGGATTTTTGCAAATAAATATTTGCTACTTCACAAGGTAATCAATTAATTAGTTGATAAAGGAATATTGAATATATTGTCTTTAAATAGCTCTTCTTAAGGCCAATTTGGCTTTATTTTCCCTTATTTGTTTTTTTAGATGCTTTTCATAATCTTTTTTTTTAAAAAAAAGATAGGGTATATCATGATTTTTCTAAACGTAGGCAGAAAAACCAGAAATTGTAAAATAAAAAAAAATCAAAAGTTTTTTATTAAAGGCTGGAGTCAAACTCTGTTTTATTAAAAAGGAAAAGAAAAAAAAAAGAAAAACAAAGATTAAAAAAAAAGAAAAAAAACCCACCCTAATGGGAAATAAAACTAAACCAAATAAATTAAAGATTCAACTTCACTCTTGGATTCCTTATTTGAACTGGCTGAGTGTAAGTAGCCGAAACATCTATAGATCTATTGTATTTTCTGCTTGTAACCGTAGTCCAGGATACATCATAATCCTACAAATGATTATCAAATGCATAATCTATTAAAGCATAAATGATATTAAGAGGAACAACATCCTTTGGTTCCTCTAGCTAATCTGCCAAATCCTTAGTATCCGAGCACATCAAACCAAGCACATTCTTATATTTATCATCTTCAAAAGACTACTCTGTAGCTATATATAATTCTTTATCAACCTCTGAGTATCCAGTTGAACTACTAGGCTCTGAAAATTTAGTATTGTGCGAGTCTTAAGAAACTAGAACATTCATATGTAGAAAACCCAAGTCCCTAGGAGTGTTGGGGGCATCATTTTCAGAAAAATTATCATCAAGCTTCTCCTCATTAGAAGCAATATGATCACGAGTACTAAAAGTAATAGATAATCAGATCGTGCTTTGTTTCTTTTTAGGAGTCCATCTAGTAGTTAGTTTAGCAGAAGCTTTGACCTTCTTAGGCATCCTCTTTGTTGTTATAGGATTCTCCTTGTCTAGAACTCTATTTTGATTTAATTTACAAACAACTGAGTAATTACCAATTTTAGAACATAAGTGACAAAAAAACTAGAAGTTTTTCATATTCCACTTTGATAAAGAAACTATTCCTAACTATTTTAATCAATAACATATTAGGTAAATCACGAAAAATTGACATCTACAAGAACTCTTGCAAAATGTCCAAAATCACTAGTTAAAGTAGACAAATCAATTTTCAATGACAAACCAACTTCATGAGCTATGTCAACTAAAATTTGGGGGTGCCAATACTCCAAAGGTAATTTGTAAAATCGAATATATAATTGCATGTTGGTATAAGTTTCCGGGTCGAAATCCGACACCCAATCAAAATAAATCGAAAGTTGTTCTTCCACAAAAATGTTAAATACTCACTTTTAATGAAAATTAAAATTCTTTTGCACTTGTCTTTTCTTTGTTTAAGTTACACTATCTATATATTACTATATTTATTTTTCACTAAATACAAATTAGAATGTGTTACTCTAGCATGAAAAGTGCTTTAACTTAAGAATCCTCAAGCCTAAAAAATGACATGATAGATTCATAATCTAAGGATGCTTGGTTTTTAGATTCAAACCGAATCATGTCCAATTTATTTTACCAAGTTAAAAACTCTAAGGATTGCAAATAAGTAAAAATTATAGGCTTTTCATTGAAAAAGTTTGGTCCGTAACCAAACACTCGCATCCCAAGCCTAGGGTGAACACATCCATTCACCACCTTACTAGTACTATATATAGTACTATTTTAATAGATTTTAGGGGATCATCATCAATACATCACACATATACTGAAATTCTGTTAGAACTACTCCAACTCCAAGTTGTTGTTTCATCGATGATAGAGTGACGACTTATCCTACACCTCTGAAGCCATCTAGAGTTGGTTGATGGCAAGAGCCTATATATTAGACCTCTACTGGACCACTGATGATGTTGAAGATCCAAACCCTGAGGGTGGAGAGTTACTTTTTCTAACACTACCAATTTTCTTCTAATGACAATCTACCTATATACTTAGTATTGAACATGGTTTTATCTTTATTGTATTTTTCTTTTTAATAACTTTTTCTATAATTTTTGTACTTAGATCTTTCTATTTCAACATCATATACAGAAAATATTAAAAAATATATACTGCTTAATTTATTTTTGTTAAATACAATAAATCAATATATTCTTATTCTTATTTTAGCTTACCTCGATCATCTCTAGATTAAAAACCCATTTTAAGAACAATTAAAAGAAATAATATGACCGACTTGTTTTTGAGTGATCTCTCTTTTATATCGGGTCCTTATGGGAGAGTGAACAATATGATCATCAAGGCCATTAATTTGTTAAATGAGTTCAACTTGGAAACATGGCTATAGAAATTAATTATATCTTACAATGTAATGAGTAACTTATTACTACCTTTATTATTATTATTATTATTATTATTATTATAACGAAATAAAGTTAATAAATCGTTATAAAAAATTACAAATCATAAATAATCATCTCATTTGTTTATCCCCCAAATCATGAATCTGATGAAATTGAATGGGAGTGTTCAATTGCATTATGGGACCTACTGTAACTTTCTTCAATATTGAAATTTGATTTGTCTGTAGTAGGAACTCAAGTTAAGTCTACATTACTTGTCCTTTATTAACTTTATTTTTTATGCGCTTAGATTTTCTTTGACCTTCGCATGCCTTTGATTTGTTGCTTTCACATTAGTAAGTACGATGTATTATGCGTCTTCTCATTTTGCTAGTGCACTATAGACTTTTTTTTTTTTTAGAATTTTTCATATTTAATATGTGTGCTTTTATATTTTAAATTTTATTTAATTTTTTCTAATAATTGCCGGAGTCAGACTCCATTATATTAAGATAAAAAGTAAAATATAATAAAATAAGGACATACAATTTTAAAAAGTAAAAATAGAACCAACTTACCATTAAAAAAAATCAACTTTTAAGTAGAAAAAAATTAACTAGCGTAAATATTAAATTTTGGTGAAACTTTTTCATTTCTCCAAGGATGCCTAAAAAAAGGAAGGCTTGTATTTGTTCTTCATTTCATCATAATTCTAACCATTCTTAGGAATGTGTTTTTTTCTCTACTATCAGAGATAGTATCACTGTAATCTTACCGGCAAAAAAAATCATTATTTAAATTAGTTTATATTAGAGATAATAAAATTATTATCTAGATTAGTTATGATAATTATTTAGATTAGTTGTTATCATCTTTTATATTTATTATGTTAGAATTGTATCTTTTGGCATATGTATAAGAGCCTTATGATTAATGAAATCTATCCATATTTTTCATTAATTCACTCAATTCTAAAATGGTATTAGAGTCTTGATCCATACAATCAAAAGGGTACATCATCATAAGAGTTTGTTTTTTGGCCAGAGATGTTCATATCATCTCTAGCTGGTGATGCCGAAGTACATTCCTTCATCACATCTTCTTCCTTCCATCCTCACGCACAATGCTATTATTTATCCGCTTTCTCTTATTCTCATAAAGAATACTTATTTTCTCATCTCTGTTTGCTACAAAGTATACTATTCGAAAGTGATTGCAAGTGTATGGGCTATCGTAGTATAAGTTGAGCAACCAAGGTCGTATGCCTCATGGAACTTGCTATTGGTTGTCTATTTGTTTTCAGGTTTGCAATTAAAGCAAAATAGATTTGATTTTGTACTGGAAAATAACAATTAAACTAAAAATAAGAAAATATTCGGTTGTCTATTTGTTTAAAAAAAAAACTAAAAATAGCAAATAAAAGCTATAAGTAATGCAATGGGTATGAATGTCTAGAGACTCATAATCGATAAGCCAATCGTTTATGAACTTTGAGATCGGGTCAATCAATTATGTCAAAAATGATTCAATTCTTGATAAAATCATTCACTAGCGATCGTATTCAAAGAAATAATATCCCAAAAACATAAATAAAAAATCAAATTTAATCTTAAAACTTATATCTCTAAGTCATTTTAGAATCCTAATTGAATGATTTCCAAATTTGGATTTCAACTCTCGTTCCATCACCCAAACCCTTAATCAAACAAATTGGTGTTCAAGCAATTGTTCATAATCAAGCAATATATTCAATTAATCAAAATCAAGGTATAATCAAAATGCCCAAGCAATAAATTTCATATCATGAATATCTTATACAAATCCCTAGACAAAAATAGAGAAAATTATCATCAAATTATCATTAATCATCAAAGAAGTAAACCTTGAAGAATATTGCAAAAAATTCTTCAATCTATTGAAGATTCAAGCTCAAAAAACTCTTTTATAAGCTAAATTGAAGAAGAAATTCCTAAAACTAAGTAAATATAATGTAAATTTTAGTAAATATTTGTCTAAAATCTTGAAAGGGAAATGCTCTAGCACAAAACCCTTTTTCAGGTACGAATTGATACCTAAAACAGAGTAAAATTTGTAATTTATTCTGTTAGACTTGATTGATTTGTAGGGCAAAAACAGATATGCCCGACCCATACAAACCCTTCAAACCTATGCAAGAGATCAAATTTCATATAGAGAGATGCTCTGCCAAATAGCCTGTGTATGACCAAATTGACTTTCTGCACGGCCCATGCAACAACAAAGTTCTAGGGCTATAAGTCTAAACTACTTATGCATGAGAAAATGGACATTTTTGCATGGCCCATGCATAATCCTTGACACTTAAGTTTCTCCAAAAATCACTCTGTTGTCAACGCTTGCTCGAGAATCTTGTTCTTTTCTATAAAAACCTAAATTTTGCACAGATTCCAATAATTAATTGAAAAACACTAGAACAAACGAATTAAAGGCAATTTTTGGTGATAAATGTAACCAAATATGGAAAAAAATATAGAAAATAATGCACAAAACAACTCCTCCAACTTAAGCCTTTACTTGACCTCAAGCAAAATAGAACCTCAACAATGTATTGATAAATAAACTTTCTCAATCAATCACATAAAACCAAAATCTCTAATAACCATCCATATAGATCAGAGTTAAAATTCTCTTGGCAAGCTAGCTAAATCTTAGAATTAGAAATCAATTTCAAGAACTTCGATGACAAACATGCATCCTTAAACATCAAAATTCTAGCTAAATAACTGAGCACACTTCTTCAATGAAACATAATCAAAACAAGGCAAATTATAAATTTTCATACTTAGGAACCAATTCAACCCTCTTGAAAATAATAAACATGTCGTGCAATTTTTATTTTTTAAGCCCATGCACTATTCTTTCTCTAATTTTTTTATTATTTTTATTTCGAAGTGCTCGACTTAACTAACTACGTCATCAAGCCTTTTAATGCGAAGATAAACACTTTATGGTGCGGACCCCCAGTACTATTCATGATTCCATAAATTTATTCTACTTTGCGCAAAATAGAAACTAGCAAAATAGGGAAATTATTTTCAAAGCTCCTTGCTTATTTGTATACATTTTTATTTACATTCTATGCATGTCATTTCAAAAAGGTAACGTTAAATTCCTAAGATTACTATATATGTCTTTCCAAAGTTCAAATCATGCAACATCAAAATCAGAAATGCTAAAATATTTAACTAGAATTTCAAAATTCAATTATGTTATTATGCCAAAAAAACTCTTTACTCATGATTACCAAATAAAAAATTTAGCTATAAACTAAGAAAATCAAAACAAAAACCTATATGAACAATTGATATGGAAAAATTTTTGACAAAAAAATATGACTTGAAAGAAATTATAAACTATAAATATGATGCCAACACTTGTTTTTGTTTGATTTCAACACACATTCACTCAAGGAAATATCAAATAAAGCATTCAAAGTGCAATCCATCCTCCCAACACAAACACACACACTTATTTCACACATTGTCCCCAATGTGTTGAAATGAAAAAGAAAGAACAAAGAGAGGGAAAAAGAACACCATGTTGAATAGAAGTTTTCTGGCCAAACGGCTTTGAGGGCGAGCCAGTCAATATCACTATATTACCATATAAAAGGAAACTCATAAAGAAAATGTTAAAGTAATACAGTTATCCATAAAAAGAAAACTAAAAACACACAAATAAAAGAAAATATTATCCAAAGTATAATATCCAAAAGAAAGAAAAAATAGAAAAATAAAAGATAAAAGTGGTCACAAGATAATGGACCCTCACTAGCCCGTTGTATCATCATTGTCAGAGGAAAATCTCCTCCACATCATCCTCGGACTCCTCCTTAGAACCAAACTCATGCTTTGATTCCCTTGACTCATCAGCCTCCTCGAACTCCGAATCAGAATAGATCTTGTATCTCCTAGTGGACTTGGTGGTGGCCTCTCTGGAATGTAACCCCTCCACCTCCAGTACTTAGTCAAGGAGCTGATAGTCCAGTCTTGGTAATTATAAATCATCCTTAACAGATGGATGATTTGTCACTGGTTTTATACGAGGTGTTACTCATTAACTTCAACTCGACAGAATTGTTTCTCAAAGGAAGCGGCCTTCTGCTTACCCTCTACTCTCTCTCAACCCCTCCAAACCCCTCCAGTTAATCAAATCAAAGCCCATACCTACTAGAAATGGCGGAGGCTAAGGAGAAGGTGCTAATGATCAAGGGTCGACACTAATGGATGGACTGGTGCAAACCCATATTGTTATACCATTAAATCTGACTCGTCAATACAATCACATAGATTTAAACCGTGCTCAAATAGGATCTCAAATAGACTCGAAAAATATGAAAAATTGAATTGAATCAGACTGATTGGACCTTGCAAACTATGCCCATGAGCCAAGTCCCAGACGCATGCATTAAAGCCCAAACATATGCATTAAGACCTAAACGCATGAGTTAGGGTCCAAACACAGACTCTAATGCATGCGCTAGGGACTAGGCCTAATTTTTTGACATGATATCTATAAATTCGACCCTCAAGCATTCTGTTCGGGAACCCTTTTGAGAACTCTTAGATGTCGAAATTCTGTTGAAATACTTTTAAAAAAGCCCTAAACACTGAAACCTTGCCTAAATTCATATTAAAGGCACCATACAATCCAATTTCGCTCAGAATTAAAGGTGACATTTTCGAGTCAATTCAAGTGCAATCTTCATATAGACTTCTCCGAACGCAACGAATACCCCATTCTGGCTTCGTCAAATTTTTTATTAATCAAATCCTGAACTAATTAATGACCTTTTTGGCTAACTTTTTACAACTTAAAATGAGTTAGCTTCTGAATACACAACCAACTAATCCACCTTTTTCTCAGAACAACCCCATCCTTCACGAGAAGGAAGAATGGAGTGGGGCTTGATTCCCATTCAAAGGGCTATGCCGACAAGCCATTCTAAGGCTGCAACTCTAAAAAATAATTTTTCTTATTTTTTTCCTTTTTTATTAGTTATTTTGATTCAATTTTATTTTTATGTATTTTCTAGTATTATTTTTTTCTGTTTATCACTTGTATTATTATTATTTTTCCCAGTTCTATAATTATTTTGGAAAATATGTGCCTTTTCCAGATCTTTTGGACTGGAAAAAGGATCCCTTTTGTTTATTTTTCAGAAGTAATTTATTTATTAATTTTATTTCTCTAGATCGACAATTTGGAGATGTGTACCTTCCCTAGAATCATTCAAGGCTAAAGGAAGGGCCTTTGTTAGTTTTTTGCCATTTTATCACTTTAACTTTATATCTATCATTCATAACATGGTATCAGTCCACACAGCATTCTGGCATGCTATATCTATTCATACATCATGAAAGTATACCATGCATACATGAAAATTTCTTTTAGCCAAATTCATATAGAATTTTTAAGCCAAAATTGCTTAGAAAATAAAAATCAATTTTCTAAAAATATTTTTATCAATCACGAGTCCTCGAATTGACCTTTGATTTGAGGATTGCCTTTCCATTAAAATTGTATGAAATATCATTTTTCTAAAATGGAATTAAACTGGTTTCTTAATTACCATGGAAATTAAATAATTTTCTAAAAATTAAGTTGCAACTCACACTTTCACACTTTCACCTAACGAACTCATAATGAGTTCATTTAAATTGAGAACTTCTAAAACCATGATGCCATGCACAATCTGACACCACACGGTCAGTTTTCTCGAACTAGAAACTTGAAGGCGTGCTGGCGGTCGCCCAAGTTTAGATGGGGCCTCACAACTGGAGACTTACACCTTCACATTTGTACCCAACGGACTCATAAGAAGTTTGCCTAAAGTTAGAATTGTCGAAACTATGACGCCATATGCAATCTGACCCCATACGGTCAATTTCTTCAATTTAAAAACTCGAAGGCGCGTTGCCTGCCGCCCAGTTTCGGACAAGACCTCACAACCGACAGTTGATGAAGGTGGCATTATAGAGGTGGAGGGTGTAGCTGAAAATGGAGGCATATGAGGCACTAAAGTCAGAAGTGGTGGTGGGACCTATGCTACTAGATCATACTCACATGCAGATGGTGGTGGTGGCTCGTCTACTGGAGTTATCCAATTAGGGTCTAAGTTCTAGAACCTTTGAACATCAAGGGACTTTGGAGCACCATCTTCAGTCATAGGAGGAATACCATCCAAAACTCCCAACTGACGTGCTAAATGTGTAATGTAGGACCCCTAAACTAGATGTCTCATATCATTCCTGCGAGAATGCTCCTTAAAGAACTTAAGAAGAACATATGCCATATTACACCAGACATTCTCCTTCATGCAGCATAGGTAAAATAGGTGAGTGGATTGCATGTGGCCCAAGCTATTATACCATACTATAACTGTTATGGACCAGGCTACACACCAAGTGGAGAGGATTCAACATTATAAATATGAGAAAGATCAAGAAGGCAAAGATCAAGTTCAAGAGGTTTCTAGTCCAATCAGTATGCCTCAAGAACCTATAACAAGGTCTCAGTCTAAGAAGCTTCAGCAAGCCTTAATCAATCATCTACAAGGCTTAGTGAATTCAGCTAGTGAAGGCTTGCAAGGGCGCCCAAGTGTTGGAGTTGTACAGCCCAAGTTCAATACAATTTAATTCAAGTTCAAGTTACTAATGGGTTTAATTAAGTGTATTGGGCCA
>CAOJBK010199040.1:0-12413 GCA_948294925.1 Codiaeum variegatum
CGGTTCCTATTAAAAACTCTTTCCAGTGAACATTATCCACCTTGGCCAGGGATTTGCATATCAAGAACAACCAGAAGTCATAGGATTCCTTCCTTGGTTACCCAAGTTAATGAATACTTTCTTAGCTAAACACTTATCCCAACATACCACTGATTATGGCTATCACATTCCATATACCAATACATGACTAGCATCAGTATGAAAGCAGTAACAAACCATAACCACCAATATGTCAGATAACATGTCACCTCAAGTCTAAGGATTATATGCACAATCATAATCTAGATGATGCTATATTGACTAGTAGGTAATGACCTATGTATCCATCATCGAACGTCATTGTTCAACTTACTCATCTCATTTGTGTGCTCACGTGTTGTTACGGCATCAAATGTCTGTAGCATGAGACTCACTACCTCCATACCAATAAGTATCTAATACTTATCTTGGATGACAACAAAGGTGATGGTCTTCTGGATCAATGGCGTCCCTACCAATAATCCTATGACCATGAACAACCTTTAAAGCATCTGTTAAAAGGGTAATCTGTCACTCATATTCTCAAACTCTTTAAGAATAGATTCCCTACAAAATATTTAAGGAGAATATATATGTTCGATACTAGGAATGTTTTTACTTAAAGAACATGTACACTAAAGTCAATTAGGT
Organism: Codiaeum variegatum; assembly: GCA_948294925.1. NCBI lineage: Eukaryota > Viridiplantae > Streptophyta > Magnoliopsida > Malpighiales > Euphorbiaceae > Codiaeum > Codiaeum variegatum. The sequence goes on from CAOJBK010199040.1 coordinate 670, forward strand.
TTTCATTTACATTCACATGATGGGTGTAAGCTTTAGGGCATACACTGCTAACAGTAGCATGGTTTGAATTTTGGCAAGACATATATAGTAATCTTAGGAATTCAATGATATATTTTTTGAGATAGCATGTATGAAGTGTAAGAAAAACAACAAGTATGCACAAATAAGTAAGCAGCTTTGAAAATAATTTTCCTATTCTGTTGATTCCCATTTAGCACAAAACAAAATGAAACTAAGGATTTATGAATAGTATTATAAACCGATTGACATTTGTGATTAGCTAAGTAACTGGGGGTCGGCATCTTAAAGTGTTTACCTTTGTGTCAAAAGGCTAATGACATAGTCAGTTAAGTCAAGCTCCTTGAAGTAAATGAAAAAAAAAAAAGAATAGTGCATGACCTTAAAAATAAATTTTTGCATGACATGCATGTTATTTTCAAAAGGGTTGAGTTGGTTCTCAAGTATGAAAATTTTTACTTGCGTTGTTTAATTGTGTAGCATTGAAAAAGTATGCTCAATTGCTTAAATTTTAGTGTTTAAAGATGTTATAATGCCATTGAAATTTTTGAAACTGATTTCTAAATTTGGAGTTTAATATGAGAAAATTTTGACCTTGATTGAGATAGTTTGTTTATCAATGCATATTTGAGATTCTGTTTTTCTTGAGGACAAGCAAAAGCTTAAGTGTGGATTAGTTGTTCTGGGTGTATTTTTCATTATTTTTCATCCATATTTAGATTTATTTTTATCCAAAAATTGTATTTAATGTATTTGTTAAGTGATTTTAGCAAAATTTAGGAATCCATGTAAAATCGGAGTTTTTATAGCAAAAGGCGTGAATCCTGAGCGAGTAAAGTTCAAAAAGCAATTTTTAGAGGGTTTCAAGATTTAAGGCATCTGCACGGGCCATGCAGAAGAGTAATATACCTATGCAGATGAAGACCAGTCGTACGATTCTCTGGATGGAAAAACAATGGGCCGTACAAGTCCAAGATATGGTCGTATTGATGAGATTAGGCCTTACGTATCTCTGAGTGATTATGAAGCAGTAGCACAGGTTAAATCCATTCATACGAGGCCATATGGAGCTAGTCAAACGGGCCAACAATGACAGTATATAAGCATGATTTTTACTCAATTTTGATATAAAATTCCATATTGAATAGGAGATCTAGAGATAGATCTTGAGGTCCTTTATTTTCCTTAAGATTTCACTTAGTTTTCTTAGATTTAGTTAATTTTCATTAAATTTTGGCTTGTAAGAAGATTGGGAGCTGGAAATTCTTCAAGAGATTCAGAATTTTCTACAACTCTTTCAAGGTTTAATTTCTCAACTTGTTTCTTTAATTTTTCATTGGGTTTTCTTGTATTAAGATATTAAACATGTTTCACATGATAATTAATGATAATATATTGAAGTTTTATCCAATTATGAGCTAAATTTCTCTTTGATCTAGGGATTTGCATGAAATAGTCATGATATGAACATGAATATTTGGGTCTTTTGATTATGCCATGTTTATGCTTAATTGAATTGACTACTTGATTATAAACAATTACTCGATCACCAATTTGTTTGATTGAGGGTTTGAGTGATGGAGCGATAATGCAAATCTGAACTTGGAGCTCATTCAATTAGGATTCTAAAACGAATTAGAAATATATGTTTTAGGATTTAATTCAATTATTGATGCATGTTTTTACTAGATTATTTCTATGAATGTGATAGCTAATAGGATAGGTTCCAATGAATTATTATGTTAAAAAATTGAATTGTTTGTCATATTTGACTGACCAGATTACAAAAGGTTCATAGACGATAGACTATAGATTATTAAATCTCTAGACTTCATTTGCATATTTACATCCTTTACTTTATTTTATTTTCAATTAATTGTTATTTTTCTTTACAAAAACCTAATAAATTTTACTTTCCTTGTGATTTTGAAACAAATAAGTAACTAATAGCAAGTTCCAAAAGAGAATACGACCTTGGGTGCTCATTCCATACTATGATAGCATGTATACTTGCGGTCACTTTCGGTCAATATAGGATGGTTGACCAAAGCCTCCGACTCGAACACTAGAGAGAATGATGTTTCTCCACAAGGTGAATATGGGTGTGGCTCGGTAGCTCTATAGTACGCTATTTAGTTACTCAACCTGATTTCCCTTCTTGTCACCTAAACTTTTCTCTAATCCTTGAAAGAGTATTTTATTAGCCACCTTAATTTGCGCATTAGTTTCTGGATGCACAATTGAGGTGAATCAGAGATTTATTCCCAAGTTTTTACATATGGTTCTAAACTCCTTTGAGTCAAATTACTTCTAATTGTGTGTAATCAATACTTTAGGAAATCCATAACCACATATCACTTTATCATAAAAGAAGTCTATGACTTTGGTTGTGCAATTGCGGCAAGGGGGTTAGCTTTAATCCATTTGGCAAAGTGCTCTATCGCTACAATAAGGAACTTTAGTTGCCTGGATTCTAGTGAAAATGGGCCTACTATGTCTATTCCCTATTGGTAAATGCCTGCATCGCCCCAATTGGAGTTAATTATGTAGAAGATAGTTGGTGCACATTAGCATGCTCTTGGAAAACTCTACATCTTTTAACTAGCTCATTTTCATCCTCTTATATGTTGGGCTAAAAGTACCCTTGCAACAAATCTTTTCTAGTGATAGTTGAGTTTTCCTTATGTGTTTCACTTATACTTTCATGCATCTCTTTCAACACATAGTTCATTTATTCTCTAGTGATACACTTCAACCAACAGTGTGTTCAAGATTTCTTTGGTAGGTCACCATCTTTCCAGTTATACCCTTTCGCCCGAACTATTATTGAACGAGCTTATTTTTTATCTTCAGGTAATTTTCCCTTCGCTAACTATTTTACCCGGGGTTCCGTCCAACTACCGTGCCACCAATTGATCGTATCACTTTTGTTGCTATCATCAGTTACCTTTGTATGGAAAAAAGGATATTTTTGAGATCACTCATCTTGCCACCATGAATTACATTAGCAGTAAAGTTTTCTTCTTTATTTCCATCTCTATGTATTTGCTTTATTTTCCATAATCCCATCTTCTTCCTTTGGAGTAAAAGCTATCAAGCTAATTTAGCATATTGTCTCATCTCATTCTTTTTTAGCTTGAAATTTCATTGCACTTGGTTTGTAACCACTTTGGAATAAATATATATAATAAGATTTCCTATCCCTACCTCTTTGGAAAGAGCTAAGCCATTCAATAAGGTTTCATACTATGCCTCATTGTTAGTTGGCTTATATTTTAACCTCACAACATATTTAATCAAAACTTGATGTGGGCCTTTCAATACTATCCTAATCCTGCTCCCTTCATTTCCTACTACTCTATCAATATATATTTCCCAAAACTTCCTTCTCAAATTGCACCTCTTTTACAAGAGTCAATTCGACTACAACATCTGTTAGTGCCTAGCTCTCATAGTTTTTCAAGACTCCTACAATACTCTAAGATGCCTTATCTTCATGGTATATTGTTTCACTTTTCTAGAGGTTTTTAGATTTTGTAATACCTTCCATTCAATAACTATACCTCTTTTATTTTAGTAGACGACTTGATATTTATAATGGTTGTGATCTGGTCAAGGTTCACCTTAATAGCCCTCTATGACACCATGAAACCTAATAATAAGCATTTCTCTATATTTAACTTTATATTATATGTTTTAAGAACTTGGAAGACTTTCTCTGCATCCCCATGATGATCTTCAGCTAGCTTACTTTTTATTATCATATCATCTACATAAATTTCCATGTTCTTACCAATGTAACCTCTAAACATCTTATTTACTAACCTCTAATAGGTCGTCTTTGCATTCTTCAGACTAAATGGCATCATTTTGTAGCATTAGGTTCCTAGGTCAGTGACAAAGCTAGGCTTCTCCTTGTCTATTATGTGCATTCTGATATGGTGGTATCCAAACTTGTCATTTAAGAATGGATAAAATTCATGTCCTATCATGGAATCCACCAATTGATTTATTCCATGCAAAGGATAATTGTCCTTTGGTCAAGCCCTATTCAGGTAGGAGAAATCCTTGCATATTTTGTAAGTGCAAATGGGTTTCTTTACTAAGAAAACATTTGCTAACCACTCAGGATCATAGACCTCCTTTATACAATCTACATCCAATAGTTTTCGAACCTCTTCAATGGCCATTTGTTTCTCTGGGGAGTGCTTTCTTCTTTTTTTGGCTACTAGTTTCACTTTTTTTTTTGTTCAAGGCTAGCATTTGTGTGATAAATTTAGGATCTACTCCCACTAGGTCTAATGTAAACCAAGAGAAAGCATCAAGATTGGCTTGTATCTTCTTAAATTGTGTTTGGAATTACTTTTTTCAAAAGCACTTTTGGATAAAATGTGTTAGATTTTGTTTAAAAGTGCTTTTACAAAATTGTTTTTCCAAGAAGTATATAAATTGATACTTTTATTAAAAAACAGATTAGAAAAAGCAACTTTAAAAAAATTTGAAGAATAATTAATTAAATTATAAAAATTCTAAAAGTACTTTTATAGCCTCTAACAACAATGCAAATAAGCCCTTAATAAGATTTCCTTAAATACCAATTTCCACCTAATTCTTGACCTCTGCCATACCTGAGTCGGCCTTTTTTATCACTACCTCTCCCTCGATTGGGGGTTCCTTTTTTTACATAGCTTTTTTATAGTTCCAGATGAAGGGTGGGATACACGTCTTTTAGAGCATTAAAATAGGTGGTTGAACTATATCTTAACATCCCATTATGAATTTTAAATTTGGCACCATCCTAACCATTGCATCAAGATGAACACACATGTTCAAATTAGATTCAAAACAAGCTTAACACGATGAAAGAAGTGTGTCTTATGTGCTTAAATATGTCTTTCTTATGTGCTTATATCTAGTGATGAAAGAACTAAACTTTGTCCAAACTTGAAAGAAGTGTGTCTTTTCAAGCTATGTGAAAGGTGTAAAAGGATATAAGTTTTGGAATTTAGAGGCAAAGAAGGTGGTGATCAACATGGATGCTATTTTTTATGCGCAATCTATATTTTCAATAAAATGATGGAAAGAATGTGACAATAGTTGTAGAAAATAGTTCCAATTGTAAGGTGTTTTAAATAAACTTATAATCACATGTCCTAGACAATGAAAAGTATGAAGTTCCAAGTCAAATGAAGAAGAAGAGTATAAACTAGAGAGAAAGAGAAAAAATAGGTTAGAAAAAGTAGCTTTAAAAAATATGAAAAATAATTAATTAAATTATAAAAATTCTAAAAGTACTTTTATAACCTTTAACAACAATGCAAATTAGCCCTTAATAAGTTTTCTTGAATACCCATTTCCACCTAATTCCTAACCTCTACCATACTCGAGTCGGCCTTTTTTGTTACTACCTCTCCCTCAATTAGGGGTTCCTTTTTTTACATGGCTTTTTTATAGTTCCAGATGAAGGGTGGGATACACGTCTTTTAGAGCATTAAAATAGTTGTTTGAACTATATCTTGACATCTCATTATGAATTTTAAATTTGTCACCATCCTAACCATTGCATCAAGATGAACACATAGGTTCAAATTAGATTTAAAACAAGCTTAACACGATGAAAGAAGTGTATCTTATGTGCTTATATATGTATTTCTTATGTGCTTATATCTAGTGATGAAAGAAATAAACTTGATCCAAAGTTGAAAGAAGTGTGTCTTTTCAGGCTATATGAAAGATGTAAAAGGATATAAGTTTTGGAATTTAAAGGCAAAGAAGGTGGTGATCAACATGGATGCTATTTTTTATGAGCAATCTATATTTTTAATAAAATGATGGAAAGAATGTGCCAACAGTTGTAGAAAATAGTTCCAATTGTAAGGTGTTTTAAATAAACTTAGAATCACATTTCCTAGACAATCAAAAGTATGAAGTTCCAAGTCAAATGAAGAATAAGAGTATAAACTAGAGAGAGAGACACACTGGAAAGCCTCTAAACAGATATACATATGAATATATGATTTTCTTTATTCTCTTGTTAGTAGTGATGACCCACCTAGCTTTACAAAGTCTATGGTTAGCAAAGAGAAAGATGTAAGGATGGGTGTTATGGTAGAGGAGGATTCTATGTAAAAAAATCAAACATTAGAACTTTTTCAATTGCATGAGGAAAATAAGGTTTAGGATGCAAATAGACGTATAAGAAAAAAAACCAATAATATTAGAAAAAAAAAAGAGAGAGAGAGAAAGTTTAAGGCTCACTTAGTAGCAAATAGGTACTCACAATTGAAGGGGATTGATTGTGATGAAGTTTTTTTTCCTATGGTTAAACTCACTTCTATCATGATAGAGTTAACATTAGTATCCAACTAGGATATGTATTTGGAGTAGATAGATGTGAAGGACCAGGGAGGAAGCCAAAAGTGAACAAGTTTAACCTGATAAAAATATAAACTACTTATTAGCTTCAGTCATAAAACATAACACAATGTTTTTTCATATTTGAAAATTCATCTAAAATAGAATTTGTACTAAATGTTTTTACAATTTCCTTCTCTATATATGTGACTAAGTAATCTGTATGATAATTATCTTCCATTTTGTTTCAAAGTTTTGTCTTCACAATATTCATAGCTAAAAATGAGCATTCCGTTATAGAAGTAGAAATAAGAAGAGTCAAAATGAGTCTAATCAATATATCAATCAAAGGATAAATTGCAGTTTTTCTTGTGTCCACTAATCTTTGGCATAATTTAGAAATAGTAGATAAATTCTTGAACTCAACATGTTGAGGAATATCAAACTCATAATGTTGCAATTGAATCTTCAAATGTGGCTTTTCTTGTTCTATGAAATCTTTAGGATAAAATTTATCTACAAGCTTGCAAATAGTATCCACATTGAAAAACTTATAATTATCCTTTGGATCTAGAGCAACACTAAGAATAAGCAATTCCATTGCATTATCATTGAATCTATCATTTAACTCTTGGAGGTGTGTATCAATTGACCTATATACAAGTCATATTAATAATGGTGACCAATGAAAATTTTAGTTTCCTTAAAATGAGATCTACCTCGACAAATGGAAAAAGGTACATTCATATCAGGAATACACACTTCATGCTTTTCACAAAATGATTTCACTTTCCCAATGAAGTTTTCCCATCGAATCTCTCTCATGTTTTGGATCAATTTTTGTGGTGGAAACTAAATCAAGAGCATTAAAAATATCTTGAGCCTTCCTCTACAAAGCTTGAAAAAGATCATTAAAAAGTAATAATATATCTCGCATGAGGTGTAAAACTAACACAAAATCAAAATATGTCATATAACCCATAGCAACATCTGCATCTCCATGTTGAGAATAATTTCCACCTTTGATGATATTTTCAAGAACGTTGCAAGTTGCATCATACATATCAAACTACGAGTAGATCTTAATTGAGAACCCCACTTAGTATCCCTAACTCTTTGAAGATTACCAATTTGATTTTTACCTGTCCCAGTTTCAATTTCTTCAATTTCAATAGCTTTTGCAACATTTGCAGCTTGAGCGCCTTTTAGCTCATCTTGTCTTTTGGAAAAGGCACTACCAGTATCAATGACAAATGATAATTGATTGAAGAAATTATGAACTTCTAAATGCTATAACCAATTCCAATTGAAGTTTGTGAGAAAGGTAATGAATATATACAATCTTTTAAAAATAAAGCTTGTAATCCATTTCGTTCTCCACGCATATTACTTGCACCATCATAACCTTGACCTCGCATATTATGAATGATCAAATTATGATAAGAAAGAACATCATATATATTATTTTTTTAAAGTCATAGCTGAAGTATTAAGAACATGAACAATATCAAAGAAACACTATTGCACACAGCCATTCTTATATACAAATCTCAACACAATGGACATTTGTTCTCTCTTTATTAGTTCTCGAGACTCATCAACGATGACACAAATTTTGCTTCACCAATTTCCTCATAAATTGCATGACATACTTTCTTTACAAAAATACATAGTATATCCTTTTAAATATCACTAGATGTGTACTTTGGATTTTTTTTTTTGGTGCATTCTCTAAAATAACTCTATTAACACTCTCATTATAAGATACCAAAAGTTTTAATAGTTCACAACAATTACCTGGGTTTTTTTTTTATGTTTCTCCTTCATAATCACCCATTAAGGCACAAGCTTGAAAAGTGAACTATCGAACAATATCTATTGAGGTCTTGAGTCACAATTGATTATTTGCAACATCTTTAGAAGATTTTCTAGAGAATACTTTATCAACATGCTAAGATTGAGCCATCAAATCACCATATGATTTTATAGCATTATGATGAGGTGAATTAGGAGAATTACCAATATGGTCTAAAGAAGCACATTTTTTCCATCATTTACTTTCTTCCAGTTTCTAAATCCCTTCACAGTGAAAATATTTGAATTAAAATGATCATTAGGCTTATAAAAAATATAACATGGAAGACAAAATGCAACATCCTTCTCAGGCGAGTACTCTAATCAACTTAAAAATTTAGAGTACCATGAAGCATTAAAATGTTGAGGACGGTTTTAGGGACTAGATAACAAATACTTAGGAATAACAGGCTGATATGGTATAAACATTATATAGGATCATCGAATTTCATCATGTTTGTTGAATGAGTACTCTCCTATAGGGCGTCTTAATCCTGGATTTCTCTCTAAATTTGAAACATCAATTTCGCTTAACTCTAATCTTGGATTTTTGCTAGGTGGTTCTTCAGAAGCAGTAATATTAGAAAGTACTGTGCCATTATTTTCTGAATTATTACTAGTACTATTTGTCCTTTTAAAATACGAGTCAATTCTATAAGTTTTTCCATAACAATTGAAATCCTATTAGAAAAAAGAAATATGTTAAAGAATAATGTACATTGTAAAATAATTTTAAATTAATCTAATAAAAAAACTTAATTATAAAAAGAAAAGAAAAAAAATCAAATGGTAAACTCTTGAGTTTATCAAATTGTATATCAATATTATATGACTAATTATTTCACAAAATTTTGACAACTCTTTTTTCATGAAATTGTAAAAAAAAATAATAAGAAGATAATCAATTTTATTCATTATAAATTAATCAAACCATACCCATAAAAAAATAAATAATATAATATAATGGGATTATAAATAATTTAAATTTTAGAATTGTGTTAAAAAATCATACCTCGGAGGTTGTGGAAGAATTAATCAAAAAGCATAATTTGGATTTGAAGGAAGTTAAAACAATTATAAAAAAAAAATTATTCAGGTACGACAGCCAAAAGACACAGAAGCTTGAGATTTAATTTAGGTTTAAGAGGAATTGTAATGTGACATGTGGTGATTTAATTTAGATAAAAGACAAATAAAATCCTTTGTTATTTTAGCATACAAGATAATACATTGGCATATGAATAAATTTTAATTGGGAAAAATACAAAACGGTTTTCTGATTTAACGCATTTATAATTTAACATATATAGAATTTGTGACAATTTAAGATCTGTTGTTCAATTTGTTAATAAAATATGAATTTTTTTTTTCATTTTCATTCGATGTGGCACCGACGTGGCATTAATTTTCATCTGACACGTGTACGTCACGTCGGTGCCACATCAGATGAAAATGGACAAAAATCCTATTTTATTAACAAATTGAATCACAAACCTTAAATTGTCTTAAAAATTTTCACAAATTTTAAATTACAAAAATATTAGACCACAATAATTTTTTTGTATTTCTCCTAAATTTTAAGAAGACTAAATAATTTTTTTTATACACTATAGTATGAAAATGTTTTGGCTTTTGAGGGGCCAGGGCCACCTTGGGTCCCCAACAACTTCGTCCCTATGAAGGACAATATTTCTGATGGTGATCTTGATGGGCAGATTTACAAGGGTTCTTGATGCGTGGTTGATCTCCACGTAGTTGGAGTAAAACTTTCTTAGTTTGATCTAAACTACCTGCAAGATAAAGAAAATGTCAGGGTGGCCGGATGTGTATCCGGCGTAAACCCTCCGACGGTCAAGTCAGTAATCTCTATGGAGTGAACAGCTCTCAAAGATGAAAAATATGACTTTTTATGTCTCAGGATATACTTACCTATGTGAGGCAATTGATTGTGTATTTCTAGGGTTGAACCCCCTGTAGTGGGACACGTGTCTGCTTTATGTGTGTAGTAGAGTACCCAAGGATGAGACTTGTGATGTAATCGCTGATGGGCTTCAGGGCCTTGAAGACACCTATCTCTGTTAGTCTTCTGAACTCCGAGGGCTAATAAGACAAACTCTTTGAAGGCTCGGAGGTACGGAAGGAACCAAGGTGCTAATGGGGCTTAGAATAATCCCGAACCTTTAGTTGTTGTCAAACTTGGCTGATGCCGAGATGTAACAGTAGTCCCCCTCAAGTGTTAGCCCTCAAAGGCTTCGTAGCTCAAAGAGTGCTTGAGTAGGGTTCGCTGAGTCCAGTATTGCATGCCTTCGTTTGAGCGAACACGTTTGAATTTTGAATTTCAAATGGATGGGATAGTAAGGTTCACGTCGCTTCTAGACTGACTAGATGTGACGTTTCATTGCTTCATACGCGACCTTCTGTCTGGTTCGGATGAGATCGTTGCACTCTTCCATGTAACGATGCCTTTATTATAGCCTATTCTTTTCTGCCATGTGGTGAGGTGTTCGATGAAGTCATGATGAGCCATTAAGGATGAGACGATTATTATTTTCCAACTGTCAGCCTTGAACCATTTAACTCTAGACTTTAATGCTCTCAGGACGTCTATAAAAACCTGCCTTCTCTTTCAATCTTCACTTTCTGAATATTTTTGCTTCCTTTCTCTGTCATTTTGATTTGTTCTATTTCCTTTGCTTTCTTTAACCTTTCCTATCTCCTTTCTTCTCTTGTGTATTGCAATGGCTCCTCTATAGAGACAACTAAAGAAGCACTTTCTTGAGGTGGTGAAGCCTGAAAAATAGAGCAAGGTTGAGGATGTTGTTTCCTATGTAGATAAAATGGTGGGGCCATTCATGAAAGACATCACCCCCATATCTTTCAACTTTGGTGCGTTTGTTGAGAACGTCAACTGCGTATCCAAATACATTCGCGTCACTCTCCCTTCACTAGAGGCTAGGATCTTCTCAACGAAGACATCAGCAGAGTTGGCCAATGGGGGATGGGACTATGTGTGGTATTATGACCGCCTGATCAAAGGGTTACTCTTGCCTCCCTCTCCTTTCTTTTTTCGCTGCTTCGAGTACTTCCAAGTGAATCCTATGATGCTGACGCCTAACTCCATTGAGGATCAACATTGCTTCAAGGTGGTGTGCTATACAGCCCGAAGATGTTCCATGCGTTCTTTAATTTGTCGGTCTCCAGCAAGCCGTACATCTAGTGCTTCTAGAAAAGGCCTCTGCGAACCCTTTTTGGCTCCAAAGAGAATAAAGTTGATGACTGAAAGAATAAGTTATTCACAGTGAAGGTGTTAAAGCCTCTCCAGAAGGGTTAGGTGGGCTTTAGGTTCCCTGAAGGGTATAAGGGAAGGTCGAGGGTTGAAAAGCTGGAAAAGAATCTAACCTTCATTGACGCTCAAGGCATCCGGATCTTGTCCTCTTGCCACCGCCTGTTCGACCGGAGTCTAATAATGAGTTCTTCTTTCCTTCGCCACACAGACGGGTCCTACTCAATGCCCCATA
>CAOJBK010199178.1:0-16942 GCA_948294925.1 Codiaeum variegatum
TAATCATGATCTAGATAATGCGATATTGACTAGTAGGTAACGACCCATGTATCCATCATCTAACGTCACAGTTCAGCTTACTCATCTCATGAGTGCTCATATGTTGTCACGACATCACATGTCTGTAGCATGAGACTTACTACCTCCATACCAATAAGTATCTCATACTTATCATGGATGACAATAGAGGTGATGGTCTTCCGGATTAATGGCATCCCTACCAATAATCCCATGACCATGAACAACCTTTAAAGCATCTGTTAAAAGGGCAATCTTTCATTCATATTCTCAAACTCTTTGAGAATAGATTACCTACAAAATACTTAAGGGACATATATACGTTCAATACTAGGAATGTATCCACTTAAAGAACATATATACTAAAGCCAGTTAGGTTTTCATTTACATTCATGTGCTGAGTGTAAGCTCTAGGGCATACACTGCTAACATTGTATGTGCGTGGATTTTATTGATTTTAACAGACCATGTCCCAAAGACTCGTATCCACTTCCTATGGTAGATAAATTAGTTAACTCAACTAACAGATACTAATATCTCTCATTACTTGATACCAAGCAAGGCTACCATCAAATTAGAATGGATGAAGAAGATGACGAGAAGACTTCATTCATGATAGAAAGGGGAATGAATGCCTATGGAATGAAGTTGAACCCAGACAAATGTTCCTTCTTCATTCATAAAGGTAAATTCCTAAGCTATCAAGTCAGTAAAAAGGGGATAGAGCCAAATCCAGACAAGGTCCAAGCCATCTTAGAGATGAACCCCCCAAGGAGTGCGAAGGTGGTCCAAAAGTTGACAGTTAAGTTGGTAGCCTTAAACAAATTCATGTCTAAGTCAGGAGAGAAGTACCTCTCATTCTTCAAGAAGCTTAGAAAAAGTTCCACCTTTGAATGGATAGAAGACTGTCAACAAGCTCTAGATGAGTTAAAGAATTTTTTATCCTCGGAATAAGTTTTGAGTAGGCCACTCAGAGGAGAAGAGCTTCTATTGTACCTTTTAGCCTCATAACATACTATCAGCTCAGTACTGGTTTTAGAATTAAGAGGTCTCTAAAAACCAATGTACTACTTCAGTAAGGCACTAAAGGGAGCAGAACTGAACTACAGCCCCTTGGAGAAAATTGTGTATGCCCTGGTTCTCTCATGCATAAAATTTAAAGTCTACTGAAAAGAGCACCAATGAGAGGTAGTCATGGACAAGCCTTTACAAAAGCTCCGGCATAAGCCAAAACTTTCTAGAAGGCTACTATATTGGGTTGTAGAACTTGGAGAATATGGTATCGAACACAGGCCTTGGACAGCCATCAAAGCATAGGCCCTGGCTGACTTCATTTTAGAGTTCTCATTTCCAGTAAAGGTAGAAATTGGAAGCAAATCACAAGGGCAGGTCAAAGGTGAGATACCAAAGGTAAAATGGGAATTGTTTGTTAGTGGAGCAAGCGGAGTCGAAGTAATACTGAAGAACGAGGAGGGAGTAGTCATTGAGTTTTCTCTGAAGCTAGACATCACCACAACTAATAACACAGCTGAGTATAAAGCTCCCTTTTAAGGTCTTATGGTGGTCGAACACCTACATTTAGAGACACTACATATCTACAGCAATTTGCAACTAGTATTAGAACATATTGAAGGCCTATACAAAGGTAGGCATCTAGACATGGTCAAATATCTAGAAAGGACCAACTTATAAATAAAGAAGATGAGAGAGAAAGATTAAAGTGGAGTTTAAAAAGATCCCTAGATTGGCAAATAGTAGAGTAGACAGTCTCAATAAGCTCACAGCAGCCGACCCAGTTGACATTCTGAGCAAGGTATTTTTAGGGGTCCTAACCTAGCCCTCCACAGCAGAGCTTGAATTTGTTATGACCACAGAGCCCAAATCTAGTTAGATGGACCCAATAAGAGCCTACTTAGAAGAAGACAAGCTCCTAAAAGACCCAAAGCTAGCAAAGAAAGTCAAAAGGAGGATCTCACACTTTTGTACATATCATTGAGTCCTCTTCAAAAGAGCCTTCTCTCTACTTTGGCTCATATGCTTTACTCCCACTAAAACAGAATACATGTTGAGGGAGATGAATGAGGGTGCTTATAGAATACATGTGGGAGGAAAGAATTTAGTAGCCAAAGCTATCAGGCAGGGGTATTATTGGCCCACCATAAAGGAAGATGCCATGAGGCTGATAAGGAAATGTCAAGCAAGCCAAAGGTTCACCAACTTGAGCAAGGCTCCAATAGTGGAACAAGTAGCCATATATGGTTCATAGCCCTTTGCTAAATAGGGGATTGACATTGTGGGACCTTTCCCAATAACCATTGGGCAAAGGAAGTTCCTCTTAGTAGAAATGGAATACTTCACCAAATGGGTAGAGGCAGAAACCTTGGAAATAATCACAGTTGAGAACATTGTGAAATTTATTTGGAAAAACATTGTATGCAGGTTCGGGGTACCTCATCAAATCATCAGCGACAATGGAAAGTATTTTGACAACATTAAGGTGAGATACTTTTATGAAGGTCTCGACATAAGGCAACATTTTTCCTCGATTTCCCACCCTCAATCAAATGGGAAAATTAAAGTCACTAATAAAACCATTTTCTAAGGGCTAAAGCGAAGGCTAGAAGGATGTGGAAGAAACTGGAGAGAGTAGTTGCACCACATGCTATGCGCTTATAGAACAACCCCTAGAGAATCAATAGGTGAAACACCCTTCACCCTAACCTTCGACACTGAAGCAGTCCTTCCAGTAGACATTGGGAAGCCTAGCGGCAGGTTATACTACTATGGAGAAGAAAAAAATGAAAGAGAGAGGAGGATCGAACTCGACCTGCTGGATGAGGTAAGAGAACAAATCTCTATAAGAACTACATCTTATAAAAATAGAGTTTCAAGCTACTTCAACCGAAAGGTCAAAAGTAGGATATTTAGAGTAGGAGACTTGGTGATAAGGAGCCTAGAAGCCACAGGAAAAAGAGAACGCATGAAGAACCTGGCACCAAATTTGGAAGGCTCATTCAAGGTGGAACAAGCAATTGGCCCAGCCACATACAAGTTATGAACATTGAAAGGCAAGGAAGTACCATATACTTTGAATGTATAACATTTAAAATTATACTATTCTTGATTGGAAATGAAAAGGTATTCCTTTGACTACATTGCAAAGCTTAAAGCAACAAAGCCCTCCAAGGGGGGCACCAAGCCCAGCTTAACTGGAAAAACACCCTCTAAGGGGCACTAAGGCCTCTAGAGATGAGGCACCAAGCCCAGCTTCACTAGTGAAAAACCCTTCAGGGGGGGTACTGAGACCTCTAGAGATGAGGCATAAAGCCCAGTTTGACTGGAAAAAGACCCTCCTAGGGGGGCACTAAGACCTCGAGAGATGAGGCACCAAGCCCATCTTGAGTGGTGAAAAACCCTCCACGAGGGCACTAAGACCTCTAGAGATGAGTCACCAAGCCCAGCTTGACTGATGAAAAACCCTCCAAAGGAGGCACCAAGCCCAACTTGACTAATGAAAGACCCTCCAAAGGGGTAATAGTGCGAACACAATACTGAAGCATCAAGGAAGGCAGGGAGTACATCAAGGCATAGAAGACTGAAGAAAAACATCAAAGCTATAATGAGTTAAGGAAAGTAAAAGAGATCCTCCAAAGGGACACAGCGCACAAAAGTCATCAAACTTCAAGGAGCCAAGAAGGATGCTAAAACCCTAAAAAAAGCCAGAGAGACCAAGTCCGTCATGATCAGTGAAAGACCCTTTAAGGGGACACCTAAGTCTAGCTAAACAGGCAAAATACCTCTAAGGGGGGCACCTAAGTCCAGCCTAGACTAACAAAAGACCCTCTAAGGAGGGAACCTAAGTCCAGCCTCGACTAGAAAAAGACCCTCTAAGGAGGGCACCTAAGTCCAGCTAGATTGGTGAAAGACCCTCTAAGGGGGGCACCTAAGTCCAGCCTTGACTAGAAAAAGACCTTCTAAGAGGGGAACTTAAGCCCAACCTTGACTAGAAAAAGACCCTCCAAGGGGGGTACCAATCTAACTTAGCTGGTAAGCAACATTATAAAAGAAGCACCAAGACAAACGAGTCAAGATGCTAAACATTACTCAAAAAGCAAAAGGCCTCCTAGGTGAGGTCTTGTAAACTAAACAAGCTAAGGCTAGAGTTGTCAAGCAAAAGTAACATGGAACCTCTTAGATGAAGTCCTACAACAGATAAAACAAAGCCACAATATTAAGCGAAGCTTAAGGCATGGTTCAATTAAAGATAGACAAGAATAAAGCTACACAACAGGGATAAAAGAATGATAAATTTTATTGAGAAAGAATAGTCATTTACAAAATTCCTACAATGAATCTAAATCAAAGGATGATTACAAAATGTTACAAATAAATGTATACAGTTACAATAATACAAGTATAACTACAAGTGGTGAGAAGGAGGAACTTGAGAAGTGTTAGCCTCTTGATGTGAAAGTTGAAGTAGAGTACTAATAGGCAGTTGATCCTCACTAGAGTAGCTAGAAGAAGATGCTTGTCAAGGGTCCTTTGACTTGTCGAAGATTAAAGGTATCCGATCCAAGAAAGTGAGATCTAGAGCATCCATGTTGTCAATATACTCAGAAAGCTAGATGTCTGGCACGTTTCCTTATATGACCAGGGGTTAAAGTGAGCCCTTACTTCTGGAAACCTCTCAAACACTGAGGTCAGGCCTTTATTGTACCACTCAGCACCCCTTTATACTACTTTGACACTATGCCATCCCTTGAAAAAATGGAATTTAGCAAACTTATGAACTTCCTCCTTCAGTAGATGGGGCAATTTCTCCATTCAGGCCTCTAGCCTTGTCACGTATATGTCAACTACATCGCTTGAATTCCAAACTTCTCTAGATATCTTTTGAAAGCTTTCTTCAAGCTCAGAGTTCTTAACCTCTAAAGCTTCAGTCTTTTGCCTCATGAATTCATTAGCAGAGTCAAACTCTTCATGCTTCTTCTGGAGGGATTCAAGCTTCACAACTTGAGCCTCTGAGACCTTCCTCTTAGTAACTATGGCCTCATCCTTTTCTTCAAGGGCCCTCTAAAGCATAGCCACTTGCTTTTCCAATGCTACATTAGAGGTTTAGCTAGCCTTCAAGTTATGAAGCAGTCCATCAAGATGAACTGCAACCTCTTACAAATAGAAAAGGGGTAAAGAAAAAGTTAGTAAAAAAAAGGACTTGAAGAATAAAGTACCTTCAATGCATGGGGAGCCTGGCTTCTGGAGATGACTAGGCTCGTAGGACCTGAGGAACAATCCAAAGTAGGAAGATCTTGAGGCAAGTCAGGAGATAGATTCCCCTAATATGTGGAGGGGATAGGGAGGATTTCACTATAGACGTTAATATGCACCCTCCCCTCCATGATGGGGGCTTCAGCCGGCATCCTAGTATCGATGCCCCCTTCATCTTCTACTGGCACTGCAGGTAAGTCTTCAGCTTCCTCAGCAAGGGCCCTGAGATTAGGTTCGTCTTCAATAATGGTAAGGGCCATTGATGGGTTTGCCTCTTGTACCTCGCTCACTTGGTGGATAGCCCCCAAAGGCTACGACTACCTCAGAAGAGACTCTAAGGCCCCTAAAGTTCCTTGGATCTCCATTACATCCCTCAAGGAAGCAGGCCCAGCCTCAGGAGCAATAGAGGTAGACTGGGAATTTGTTTCAGCCCTACTGACCAGACCAGCTGCATAGTCCCCTACACATGAAGCCACAACAAAGTTAGTATTAAAAAAATAGTAAAAAGAGTAAGGGCACCCTTCTTACCTTAAGGGAGTTATTTAGAAGAAGGTTAGGGTGGAGGAGCCTGGACCAGTGCTCTAGACAAAGCCTATGTAGCCTTGACTGGCCTTGATATGTCTTCAGGGGTGAGAATACCCCATTGTGCTAGATTTTTGAAAGCCTCTGAGAAGTGAAGCTTTGAAAAGTTCTTGTATTGTTATACTAGCAGAGTCCCATCCTTCACCACTTGGACATGCTGGTAGTATTGGCTACTTAACTTGTGGAAAGACCGAAGATTGGGAGCCGTCTTATCCAAGAAGTCCATCACTTGACCATGGACTTGTGCAAATGCAACATCTTCCCTCATGAGCCTATCCACTACCCCACTTTAAACACTTAGGGGCTATCTCCTTGGTTGCCCTAGCCAGAAAGGACCCTTCTCCATTGGGACCATAGCCTCATTAACCTCACAGGTGCCCAGCTTCTTTCCCTCTGGCCTCACCTCAACAGGCTCGACAGCAGCACTTGGTCCCCTCTTCTGGATAAGAGGCACATCAAGGGACTTCTCTAGGTCATATATGGCCACCTCCTCCGTATAGCCCCCAACGACACTAACCACTTCCTCATCTTTGCCTTCAGCTGCGGCAATGGCAAGGGTGGAAAGGTTGCATTGGGAAGAAGGCTCTAGATCCTCCTTCCCAGCCCTAAAATTCTCCAAGTATCAGTACTTGAACGCCTCCGTGTTCCAGTTCCTTGAAGCTATAGCAGCCTGATTTTTTTTAAGCGTTTGCAGCTTGAGTAGCCCGATCTTGAAGCATTGAATCAATAGAAATGCCTTGTTGTTGATAGGTCAAAGGGGAAGATTCACCTCTAGGAAGGCCTCCACTATAGATTTGGCCACCACTTTCAAGACAGCCCTAGCCTTCTGATCCACCAAAGGCTCTATAAATAGATTCAAAGTTAGCAGTAAGTAAAGAAGAAATAATGGTTAATTATTAAAAAGCACTAGAAAAGGAAGGCTTACTAGAGGACCTTTGCATGTTGTGAGGTAGGAAATAGTACTTATCAATGTGGCAAAGGTAGAAGGAGCTCATAATTAAGCCTCGATCGAACAAGCAATGACAGGAGGCAAGGGCTCTAATGCCTTGGGTATTAGTAAAGGTCAGATTCTTCTTTAGTTTTTATACCCAAGGAAACCCTCTATATTCATCGATGAATCCGAAGCCCACCTGACCCCTCTTAAAGGGCTTTAGCACTCTCACAGTGAAGAACTTGTTCTTCCAATCGTCAACCTTATTTTCCTTAGCTCCAAACAAGGTTCATAGCAGTTTTTCTAGAAGTATCATATGTATGGCTCACTAGAGATAGAGTGGTTGAAGAAAGCCTGGAACATCTTCGTGTTAGGATTTGTAATGCCCAAGGCCTAGCAAATCACCTCGAACAATGGAGATCATCAATCGAATTAGGTGTTAACATTATAGGGTTGACCTGGAAGTATTCAAAGCATCGACAAAAGAAGGGAGAAAGGGGGAAGTGCAGGTACCTGATAAGATAGTCGTAGTACCATACGTAGTCTCGTTCCCCTTTTGGTAACTCAACCGTTGTGTTGGCTGAGAAGATTCTGGCATTTAAATAAGGGACATCGATGTGTATAAATCCATACATAGAGTCTATATTCTCGTTAAAAGCTCTAAAATTGAAAGACATTTGATGATGACCTTCATGTGCGGCCTCACTGTATTGTTCATATAAGACACAGTGTCATGAGCCTTACTTTATTTTTAAGGCTTCTCCACCTCAAGAAAGTGCTTCTTCGGTTGTCTTTATGGAGGAGCCATTGCAATGCATAAGTAAAGAAAGTGAACAAGAGAAAATGAAGAACATGAAGCAGAGAAAGCAAATAGAAAATGATGAACAGGAAGCAAAGGAAGTTAGAGATCAGAAAATGAAGAAGCCAGGTTTATATAGACGTCTTGAGAGCATTAAAGTCCAAAATGAAAAGGCTCGAGGCCAACAGCTGGAAAATAGTAATCATCGTAGCTTTAATGGTCATATGAATCAAAATGGATCATCATAACTTTGCTGCCTCGCCACGTCACAGAAAAGGATTGGCTGCAATAAAGGTGTCGTTACATGGAAGAGTGCAACGGTCTCATCCAAATCAGATAGAAGGTTGCCTACGAAGCAATGAAATAATAAATATGGTCAGTCCAGAAGCAATGTGAACCTTCCTATCCCCTCTATTTGAAATTTGAAATTCAAGTGTGCCGCTCGAATGAAGGCACACAATACTGAGCTTAGCAAACCTTACTCAAGCACTCTTTGAGTTACGAAGCCTTTAAGTACTAAAACTCGAGGGGGACTACTGATACAGCTCAGCATCAGCCAAGTTTGCCAACAACTAAGGTTCAGGATTAGTTTAAGCCCCATTAACACCTTGGTTCCTTCCAAACCCCCTAGCCTTCAAGAAGTTTGCCATATTAGCCTTTGGGGTTTGAAAGACTGATAGAGGCAGGTGTCCATAAGGCTTTGAAGCCCATCAGTGGTCACATCACAAGTCTTATCCTTGGGTACTCTACAACACACCTAAAGCAAACACGTATCCCACTGTAGGGGTTTCAACCCGATAAATACACCATCAATTGCCTCACATAGGTAAGTCCATTCTGAGATACAAAAACCCATATTTCCCATTTTTGAGAGTTGTTCTCTCCATAGAGATTTATGACTTAATCGTTGGAGGGTTTACGTTTGACACATGTTCGACCACCCCTGATCTTCTCTTTGACTTGTAAGTAGTTCATATCAAACTAAATGAGTCTCCCTCTAACTACTTGGAGATCAACCACATATCAGATAGTGTTATTAAAGTTGTTGATTACTCAAAGTCATTGTAGAAACATTAGTTGCATGTTGAGGTCATGTGAGCACATAACAAGACTTTCTGGTAGTATTTGGGTCTTGTAGAAACATTAGTTGTGTGTTGAGGTCATGGTGAGCACATAACAATTTATTCATTTAATAATGGTCTTCCAACTTTCATAATTGTCTACAGTAGCCCCCCTGCCTGCTTGAGGAAAAGATTACGAATTGGTGTACATTGTTTAGTTGTCACTACTTTTGGCCAATGTGTTTTGGGTAGAGATTTCAACACCATTCAACATGTTTGTGAAATGACAGGTGGCTTAGAAAGGAGACCAAACAATTGTAAAATTTTTAATCATTTGTTCTTTGATTGTTATATTCCTGACTAGGGTTTTTTTTGAACCAAAATATATTTAGTAGAGAGTATTGGTTCATAAGTGACTTGATCGATTTATTGGTAATGAACATTAGATGAGACTTTATCTAGACTTTCTAGTGCAACACTTACCATATTTGAATTCTAATCACATCCAATTATGTTACTTATAGAGAGTATAATTTCTAGCTAGTCCTTTAAATTTCTTATGTTATGGCTTCTTCATAAGGACATAGAGTCCATTATTCAATCTAATTGGGCTAGTCTTGTTACTCTTGATATTGTTATTCATCATCTTTAGTGCTTTCCTAAGGATCAAAATAAATATGAGTTTGGGAATATTTTCAAAAGAAAAAAGGTTAGTGTTGAATTGTATTGCTTATTTATAAAGATTTCTTAAGCAGCACCATTCCCTCTATCTTCGTCAGTTAGAATGTTTATTAAGGGATGAGTTTTAGCAAGTTATTGCACATGAGAAGATGTTGTATGGTCAGCAATCATATTTGGATTGCATGAAATCTTATTAATCATAATAGTAGACAATTCTTCAATTAAAGCTAAGCAATGTTCTCATACTCATAAAGTAGTAAAATTAAGAGATGATGAGTGATGCACTAGTAAGAAGTTGATTTTTGGTGATGCAACTTCTTTTTTAAAAAATATCTATACATCTAAAGGAGCGGTTAACTATACTCACGTTACTTGGGGAGCTTTCTTGCCTATTTCTTTTGATAATTATTCTTTAGTTAGCAAGAAAGTGTCCTATAAGGATATTCACAAGGTAATAATTGATATAACTCCTTATAAAGCCCCAGGTATCGATTATTTTCAAGCATTCTTCTTTTAAAAATTTTGGTCAATAGTGGGAGATACTCTCTATAATGTGGTGCATGGTATTTTTTTTTTGGGTGAGTTTCTTATAGTTTCTTTCAATAGTACCACAATTATTTTGATCTCAAAAGTTGAAAAACTAGAAGGTTATTCCAATTTTCATCTTATAAGCTTATGTTTATAAGCTATAAGCTCATTACGAAGGAGATTTCTAATCATTTAAAAGTTATTATGGCTTTCTTCGTTACTCCTTTATAGTCTTGTTTAGTTAAAGGGAAACATGGCTTAGATAATGTGATAATTGTTCACAAAGCTATTCATCCTATGTATTGACAAAAGGGTGATGTGGGGTATATGACTAAAAAATTCGATCTAGAGAAAGCCTATCACAGATTACATAGGGACTTATGTGTGATACTCTTCAAGATGTGTGTTTACCTTATGACATTATTAATGTCATTATGAAATGCATCTCCTCTGTCTCTATATAAGTAGAATGGGATGGTGTTCTTTTCGGAGACTTCCACTCCTTCTGGCGGGAGTCGCAAGGATGATCCAATGTCACCTTATATTTTTGTGTTATGTCACATCCCAAAGTTCTATGAGAATATGATGGTCCTGGGGCTTAGAAACGTATTATCTATCAAAATCTGTAGAACCCAAATATGCCTCATGGTATGGAATTCACTTAGTACTTTATGGGATATGTTTTGTATTCAAATACATTTATTTTTTTAAGAACTTACTATTTTCTGTTTGTTTTAAATTTTTCTCTTTCGGGTGTGCATGCTACTCATACCCTCAAGGTCACTCAGTATTTCATATTTACTAACCATTTTTCCAATTTGGTTAAAACCATTATTTATACTAGTTTTTAGCTTTTAACCTAATAGAGTCTAAGAGATATGTTCCTACTGCTATGTTTGAATATTGCATCATTATTATGTACTATTTATATATACACAGAGGTTATAAATTCATAATTATAGAGGACATGAGCTTAAAGTTAAACAAAATAACTATATTATAAGTCTTTAACCAGCCAAGAGCACTTTGGAGTGAAAGAACCATCAAACATATCATCATTTCCTTAGTTCGAGTGAAGGTAACCTAGATGTCAACATTACCTTAATTATGGAGGTTGTGATTGATCCTTTTTCTGCCTGAAAATAATTCCAAACTTAGGCGAGTAAAACTCAATGAGAAGAATATAACACATAATATAACACTAACCAAAATAAAACTATATAATAAAATCAAACTTCTAAAATCGCGTATTTTGTTTCATAACTCCTTATTTGACCATATTTTATAGAAATGTGATTATATAATTATTAATAGTTATAAGTATTGATGTGTCTACTACATATATATAAATATTTGTATATCTATAACCATATGTTTTTAAAATATATACATATATAAATGTATATTAGTAGTATACTATTTTAGTTATCAAATATACCAATATAATAAAATTTATTACCATATGTATACTTTACTAAAATTCTAGTATTTATGACAAAATTCTCAGGTGGACAGTATAATAACCCAGCATTGCTTCCAACCTTATGACGTTTTAGTCAATATCAATATACAAGCATTTTAGCGAATAATCCATGACTTTCTGTCACACTCCTTATAGAGGCCATCACAATAATCATAATGATGGTGATTGATCATATCACCATGACCAGGATCATATTTCCCTTGCTAACACGAGCCACTTTGTCCTACCTAAAGGACTAGAGCTTTCTTAATAGGATCTATTGTGTGCATCACTGACATTTTATATGTCTCATGAAGCATTTGGCTTTCAAATATTGTGTCCTCAAAACCCATTTGTTCTCAACCAACATCCAATAATGTACTTAAAATAATTCCATGAAATCACACTATGTTAGGCCCTCGCCTAAAGTAGTGTCTGCATGCCTCAAGATTGTTTCACTTGAGGAAACCACCCTCTTTGGGCGAATTGTGCATTTTTTATTGGTGAGTGCAAAGGCTCACATGGAAGAACCCCTATGGTTCCTTTGGTATAAAGTTCATATGTGTGTGTTGAGAGTCATCACTTAATTCTTTTGAAAAAAATGGTTTTCATGGAGATTAAGAAAACCAATCCTATTAACTCAAAAAATGATTTAAGTAAGCCACAATGAAAAAGATACTTTTAATCTATGAACCAAAACTGGATTCAGAGATTGTAAATTTGGCTTTAAAATTAGTTCTAGAAAAAAATTAATTTTCCACTTTTGGTTTTGACATTTTGGACTTAGTTTAAAATTTTAATTTTCATGTATGCGCAACTGAATGAAATGATGCATAAAACATGTATATAGTGGACATAATATGATGCATAGCGAATAATAACATGAATGACAAATTTAAAATAAGAGATAAAAATAAAGAAAAAGAGATAAATAATGGAAATAAATAACTGGGTCCCTCTCTAGCCAAAGGGATACTAGGAAGGACACACATTCCCAATATCAGTAAATAAGAAATAAGTAAATAAAATGAAAGAAATAGAAAAGATAAACTACATCATAAAATAATAGAATTGAGGGGATCCTTCCTCTAGCCACAGGGCATAAGAAAGGCACACATTCCCCCTTTAGGTAAAATATGAGGTAAAATAGCAAAAGTAATAATAATATGTAAAGACATAAACAAAAGGTATAAAAGAAAAGTAAAATAGCAATGAAATAATAAAGAAAAGTGTAAAATATAAAATAAAATTGATAAAATGATTTTGAGCACAAGAAGACAAAAGAAAAATATTTTTAGAGTTGGAGCCCTTATTGGACAAGGCATGCCCATGTACCCATTTGAATGGGAATCAAACCACACACCATTCTTCCTTCTTATGAACGTCATGGTTGTTTGATAAAAGGGAGTTGGTTCAGAAGCTAATAATTTTTTAGACATAGAGTAATGATTAACCAGATAAGTTGTTAATTCATTTAGAATTTTTATTTTGAAAAAGTGATTTTCGTGATTGTAATTCCTAGCCAGGTTCAGAAATATTATAAAAAAATCAGAAGAAAAGGAAAAGGGGTTTATACCTTAGTTTTTCATTGCTGAGGAACAGGTGGTTCAAACAATTTGACATGGCCAGAGCGGGTCTCTACAATGAATAAAATATAACACAAAAGTAAAGAAAATAAATTGATTATATTTTTATAGAAAAATTGAATTGAATTGAATTACAAACCAGTTCTAATCAATTTGGTATTTTGTGCATATTTTATGTGTGAAAATTACCAAAGTTTTGGTATTTGTTCACGTTTCCAAAGTTGTTAGAAAATTTGTCCCATAAGGTTTATTTATAGGAGATAATGCTTGGAATTTCAGAAGAAATCATGAATGAACAAACCTGTCTACACATGAGCAGAACTTTATGTGTTTGAGCAGAGGTCTACGTGCATGCATAGAGTGCTCTGCTCATGCGTAAAGGCTTCTTCTCATGACCAAAGCCTTTGGCTCATGCTCAGCTCGATTTGACCTAGTTTTAGTGTTTTTGTGATTTTGGGGCTTTGTTAAGTCCGATTTTAACCTGGGTTGAGCCTACATATTTGTATTTACAAATTACATTTGATGGTGTCAAATACGGTTTCATAGCTACCCCTTAGCATAATCAGTCTTAGTCTAAGAATGGGTCTGATAATCATGAACTGCCTAGTGATGCATGGTTTGGTTTTTTCTTATAAATATGAGCTTTTGAAGCTTAAAAGATTGTCATTTTTCCTTCTTCTCCTACTCTCTCAACTTTCTCATTATAAAAATTTTTTCATTTAATTCTAGAAGCCATCAACTAGGGATTCAGATAGTGGAGGAGTTGATGATCTTGATTGGCTATTCTCATACTTGGAATCAATGGGTACTATCGCTCCTACGATCAAATTAAAGGAATAATTTCAACGGGGCCATTACCTATTCATTGATAGCTTTGATGCATCAATTCTATAGTAGTTCCCAATAGAGCTAATCATGGAGCAACTATTAACGATTCTGAATTCAAAGTTATTGCTTATGCATAAGGAGCACAATAGTTGGCTCAACTACCCTATGGTGTACTTTCCTTTCTTTTGCTTTTATTATTTATCTATAAAATGTTAGTTACAAAAATAATAAATGAAATGAAATGATGATAGGAGAATTTTTACTTATTGGTAACTTCACATAGCACCAAAGGTGGTCATTCCCATCTAGGTGTAGTGGACAGATTTTTATCTGACCATAAGGAGGTGAGCATCAGAGTAGCAGCTACCTATCTGAGTAGCTAGATGAGTTTGAACTATGTCCGATCTCCGGATAGATACCTCATTTTTACTTTGGCTGAGCGTTGGTGATATTTCATTAACATTTTCCACTTTACTTTTGGAGAGATGACTATGACGCTAGTGGGGCAGGCATGTTTGACCGATCAATGCTTCGACGATTGTCTATTGTTTATGATGTTGTGGTCAGAGATGACTAGGAGCTGGGTCTTTTGCTTAGATTTATCCCACCCATATTAAGAGGAGGTTTGAAGGCGGCTAGGTCATGGTTGGCGGAGCTATTAGCAGACATGAGGAGATAGCCCATTTATAGAGTTGACCAGATGGTGAGAGTCTGTTTGCTGATCATGCTCATATATATCTTTCTATTTGATTAGAGGAGTGATGTTGATCTTAAGATTATGGAATCAGTGGTTTACTTGAATGAGCTTAGGGAGTTTAACTTAGGCAGTGTTGTTCTTAGTTCATCCTACAAGGCCATGAGCCTGATGTCTTAGGCTAGGGGCATTGGTGTTCATGTTACGGATTATTCCAGATAGGTAAGTATTTACCTTTTACTTTTACGTAGCTAAGTTAAGTTGAGTTATTGATCTTTGTATTTCTTGCAAGGTTGGGCCTTTTCCATTTCCTAGCCATTGCACCCAATGTGCACACCACATAAGTCATTGACATTTCGATGGAGAGTATGGTCTAGGTCGAAGTCTATAGGGACTCTAGTCATTTTTACCTTTTTTCAATATAGGGCAACCCTTACGAGTATGATTGAGGTATGTCTTGAACGACTTCCTTTAGATACTTTTTTATTTATGTCTGATTTGTATGCCTTTCTTTTTCAGGCTAGATGGATGCCTCTGGATTATAACAACCTTCTTGCTACCATCTCTAAAGATGCCTTAGAGATGATAACTAGAAATAAGCACATTCTCCTTGATGTTAATAAGGAGATAAGTTCAATCTAGGGGAGAGAGTTATGGCATAGACAGGGCATAACTATACTAATGGATCCTCCTTCATCCATGAAAGACACATTTGATACAAATTTTGAGGCTTTTTGGAGGGTTAAGAAGCCTCATTAGGATTTTATTCTGACAGGTCTTTATTATGGCTCCTTTGTTTCTAGACGTCTGATGGGTGGTGTACATCCACTTTGCTTTTCTCCTGGCACTCAACCAGCAATTTCCTTGGCTCCTGGTTTGAGACGTCCTCCTAGGGTTCATTTGTCATGGACTTTGCCTATAGCTAGGGATCCCCCTACTCCTCAATTGATGTCGAGGTCTTCTTATTCTTGGCTAGATACATAGGAGATGTCAGGTACATCCCACTCTCACTCTATTGCTCAGGGGATACCTTGACTGTCTTATGTTCAACGATGACTAGTTCAGCTACTCGGGGGATGCTTACCCTCAGTGTTTATTCCTCAGGTGGTAGCGCATTGATGCCAGCTTCTTTGAGCCAGGCTATTAGTGAGCTCATTCACATGAAAGACCTTTCCTTTATGTCCTTGCTGGTGGTGGATTTTCTCAACATCGATTGAGTAATCCATATATTGCTGGCTTCATTCCCCTTGATATGGATACTCCACAAAATCATGTTAGTGATAATTTATTTTTTATGGTTGAATTTGATGACTTTATGACTGACTGTTAAGGTATCCTAGGAGATGTATGCACGTGATATCAACTTGTTTGGATGGTCATTTTATGACATTTCCACTTTGCTGGAGAGCACACAATTAAGTCACAATAGGAGGGATCATGGTGCACAAAGGTGCATTCATCGAGCTACTGATGATGATGCAGTGGATGATGCATGAGATGTCAACTTGATATGCTTATTCATGTGTCTTTTATTGTAAAAGTTGTACTTTGTTTTGAAACTTTGATTTTATATGTATTCATTCTAAAATTTTTGAAATTAATCATATTTGCTCATGAAAATTTATTTTTAAGAAAAGGACTCGGCAAAAATTATTTTTGTACAGAAAACCCAAATTCATTATGGCTAATTCTAATGTTTAAATATTTTTCATATTATGAAAGCATATTTAATGTTTAAATATATGGCTATTTTTTTACTTATCAATTTTATTTATATGCATCATTTATGTTAGCGATTAACCATTTCAACCGACTTTTAAAAAACTTAAAATTTATTAAATAATGATTAACTTAGAGACTAAGTAAATTAATTTAGTTCTTTAATTTTTTTACAAATAGAGATGATTCATGTGTTCCTAAATGGAAAGGTTGTAAAGTTTTAGATACTTTTAATTGATTAATTAGTCATAGACTTCTCCCTTCATAAAAGATAACCTATATGCACCATTTATCTTTATTTCTTTGATCACAATTGAGCCTTCCCAATTAGCTGACCACTTACCAATTTGAGGGTATTTTTCTTCAAGTGGGAGGATTTTCACCAACCCTGAATGCATTAGCTCCTACTCTTTTGTTATAGGCCTTTTTTACCCCCTCTTCTTTTATACTTGCATCTTATCTCGATCAGCTACACACACTTATTCTAGGTCATCAAGCTTTTGATACATTACTTGCTCATACTCATCTAAAGTAAGTTGATCCTAGTGACTTCTCTTTGTTGTCAAAATAGTTAATTCGGTCATGATCATAGCATCATCATTAAAAGTGAGGTTGAAGAAGGTTAAACCAGTAGATGTCTTGTTACTTATTCTAATGGCCCATAAACTAGTCCTTAATAATTCATGATATTTTTAAGGATTTCTATCAACCATCTTATGGATAATCCCTTTGACTACCTTGTTGGTTGCTTCAGCTTGCCTATTAGTCTATGCATAATAATGAGT
>CAOJBK010199260.1:0-10166 GCA_948294925.1 Codiaeum variegatum
GTAATAAAAAAATATGAAATGGTTAAAAGCCGATCAGTTAATTAATTTTCTTAAAAACAACTAGCTTTTGAATAACCAACCAACCCACTTTTCAAATGATCCACAACTCTTCATAAGAAGGGAGAACGACGTGGGATTTGATTTCCTTTTAATGGGATACGCCAGCAAGCAAGTTCAAGACTTCAACTCTAAACCTTTTTTTTATTATTTTATTTTTTCTCCTTTTAATTTTAAGTTATTATTATTTTCTGTATACTTCGTTCTTATTGTGAATTTAGTTTTATTTCAATTTCGCATTTCGTTTATTATTTTATTTATTACTTATTTCAATGGAAAATGGGGTGATTCCTTCTTAACGTGCAATTGTTAAAGGAGGATCCACCTGATTTGTTTCCTAACACGCCTGTTGTTAGTGGAGCAGATATGTTTTTTTACTTTATTTTAGCATTATTTTTGTTATTTTACTCTTGTCATTATTTTTTTAATAAATATTTATTAAAAAGTAAAATGTGTGCCCTTCCTATGCCATATGTCTAGAGGATGGATCCTCTCTATATTTGCTTTTTATTATATTTAATTTCAATTCTTTTCAATTATTTTATTTATTTGTTGTTGGGGCCTCACATGTAGGTTTTAATTAAAGTAGCCATTGGAGTCCATAAAGTCATATGTTGCCTTGATGATACGGGCGTATGAGTTAGCTTGAATTTTCCCTAAACTCTCTGTGCTTTGATACCAACGTAGGTGCTAATGTCCATAGGGTTGTATGGCATTTTCCCAAATTGCCATATGACTGTATGGGGCAACGCCATATGGCATATGGGCTTGTTTTTCTGTAAACACTCCAAATTTCATTTCTAAATATTAAGTTAGTTCAATAGAAGTGTTTGGACAGTAATATCAAGCACCAAAAATCATGTTATACACCAAATGCAATTCTCATACTCAGTCTTCAACATTAATCAAATTTTTCATACAATATGCACAAATACAAGTTAACTACACTAACGGTTTTGGTATCATCAAAATATGGAGGACAACAATCTCCCCCTTTTTGATGATGACAAAACCTTAGTTTAGTTTCAAGTAAAAATATATAATGTATACAAAAATTAAACATAAAATTTGTCAAAATTTTAATGCAAAAATAGGGCATAGCTCCCCTATTAATATGCCTATATTTTTCATGAAAAATTTTGCATAAAAATGATTTAAAACATAACTTTGCATAGTGAAATAAAATTTAACAAAGTAAAGTCTAACCAATACGCATGAGCTCATTAGTTCAAAATTTATAGCCAATCATCCAATATGAATCAATAGCTTGAAACCTAATACTTCTCCCCCTTTTGTCATCAAACAAAAAGGTAAGAGGCATAAATAATGATCAAACAATCCAAGTTATACACATCATCAAAATATCAAAGAGTGAGCAATAAGCATAAAACAATATCTAAAGTACTCAAAAGACTTTAAAACCAAAATATCCATGAACATTGAGCATAAAATATCCAAATATCCAAAACAAACTTAAACATAAGTAAAATATTCAAAAATAAAACAAACCATAAGTCAAAATAAGGATAAGGCCCTAAGGCTAATGTACCATACTTAACACAAAGATAAACACAATAGTTCAAATATGTCAAGAATTAAAAAACAAAAAGTTTAAGGCTAAAAAGATGAAATGGAGTGTGCTCAAACTTTGGATGGAGTTGGAGGAGGGAAACGTCGAACTAAGTGTCCAAACATGTCATACATCTTTCCTTATTACTCGATAAGATCATCTTAGCGCTTGGAAAATGAAGTCACCCGATCATCTATAGCGTTAAATAACCCATTGACTTTTAGCTTGAAGTTATCCAACTTCCTATGAGTATCCTCCAACAAGCCCAAAACTTTATCTCGAAACTCCTCATCCAATTCTGATTCATCTGTTTGAACTTAAAGTTTAGCCCTCTTTGCTAATTCTTTCGTTGTGGGAGGGGATGAATCTGAAATAAGAGAATAATGCTTCCTATCCTTATTTATCTATTTCATTGTTTTCAAGTTCCCTCATCAATCACATCTCTTTTCCTTCATGGAACCTTATGTGGAGTATCTAATTGTTCATCAAATATTCGCGATTACTTAACTAAGGTAGTCACCACCCAACCCTATTAGATTATTTAGAAACCCTAGACAAGAAATGCTTCCAATTTTCTATAAGAAACCTAGCTCTATTAACCCTTTGCTTGTCTAGCATAAGCTCATAAATGTACATCTCGGTCCGTGAGATTTTGATGTGGTTTTTCTTGGAAAAAAAAGAACTAACTAGGATTTTGTGAGTCATCCTAAGTCTCACACTAGTTAAATACAAAGCATTGACATTCATGTTAGGTAAGTTAAGACCATCTGTTAATCTCTTCCAAACGACTTTAGCTTCCCACCCACTAGGCACAAAAGCTTTACCCTTAGCATAAATTTAAAAGATTTCTCATCCCAATCAATTTTAAGAGTGGAAAAGAAGCCTATGGTCAAGTTTGCATATACTTCTTGGGAGCTAATAGCGAATTTCCATGTGGGAAACACATATTTCAGTAAATCCATTAAATCACCATCCACACGTACTTCAGGAATCTAGGTCTAGCGGTGTGCATGCAATGTGGGTTCCTATTTTGAGCAAACTATCACACCTTTCTATACCAATTGGGCCCTCAAAAGATAAATCATAGTTCTCGGGATGGAGTCTTACTATTCTAGTCTGTGGAGTGGGTGACTTAGCCCTCCTTCCCGTTTTCTTGAAGAGGTTGCAACATCTGGGTTGGTTTTCCCCTTTTTTTAGCACCTGTAGTTTGTCTTGAGCTCATCTTAACCAAATTTGAGCACAATTGAAGGAAAATTTGAAAATTAGGGTTTGGGTGAGAGATTGAAAGTTTAGGGTTTTTTTAATGGTGAAATCAAGTGAAAGTGATGAAATTAAAGATAACAAGATGAAAAGAACACTTAATCAAACCTTAGTGTGGCCGAAAATGGAAGATTTAGGGAGTGGGAGAGTGCAGTCGACAATAGGTGAAAACTTGCGTTGGTGATCTGTTTCCTTCTTAAAGCTAACTATGCTGCAGCACTAGTAGCCGTAATCATATAGCCAAGTTCAAATCGAACTTACTCTGATACCATGATAGAATTTAAAAAAAAATAAGGACGAAAAAGTGCAAGGCAATTCAGGAGAAACAAAATAATTTTATCTAATAACATACTTTCTCAATAATAATAACTACAATAAACATATTTATACTTGTTATAAAATAATAATAGCCATTCATGAATTTGAGGTTCTAATTATAATCTAAAATAAGAAATTTGTTAATAATAGTTTTTCTATTTTTATAAAACATTGAATCATTCTCCAACAGAATTATGACTTTTTGTTGTGGCATTTTCTCAAACATATTGGCTATATAACAACTTCCTTCTATTTATTTCATTATCACTTATATCCCTTCAAGTGCTAAAAGATTAAGGGGTGTTTAGCCTTGAGTTTGCCGAAAGCACTTTTGGATAACATTTTTTATATATTGTTTAAAAGTGTTTTTGTAAAATTGGTTTTTCTAAAAGCATGTAAAGTTGAAGTTTTTTCCAAAATCAAATTTGAAAAAAGAAGTTTTTAAAAAAATAAAAAAATTTCACTCAATTAGATAAAAAAATTTAAAAGTGATTTTACAGCCTCTAATAACAATGTTAAACAAATATTAAAATATCTAGTGTTTAGTAAAACACATTAATCTCACGGTTTTATACAAAATCATGTTTTCGCTCATGTTTTTGTCAAGATTTAGCCAAAGAAAGCACCTTGGGAAGATTCTTTCCCTTCTTTTTGTGCTTGATTATCATTTAAGAGGCATTATTAAATATTAACAATTTTGTGACCCACATATCTTTTTGTGATCCACATGCCTTGGCTAAACCCCAAAATTTTCTTGTCGCCTTTGTTGAGAGCAGTCCTAATGTGTTTGAAAATGACAAAAAATGTGGCATTTTAATATGAATGTATCTGTGTATGTGAATAAAGTTAGGGTTTTGCATGGTTCATGTATTTTATGAACCTTAATATGGACATATACTTAAATGCCTTATCATTTGTTATTTTATAGATTTAAAATGGGAGGTATGCATTTGAATTTTCATCATGGTAAAAGACTACTGGAAAGAGATGGCTAGCTAAAGTATATGGGTGGGGACTATATAGAGTATCATGGGCTTGAACCTAATAGATTTGGGTTTTTTGATATTGAGGAAATGGGTGAGAATGAGGGATTGATTGAGCTAAGTAGAGTATATTATTGTATCCTTAGTATGCTGCTGCAAGAAGGATTAAGGGAGATACATAATGACACTCAAGTCATGGAGATGCTTAGGGTTGTTGGTAGTAGTGTGGCAGATGTGTATGTTGTGGCAGGACAGGGGGATGATGAAAATACAAGGCAGATAGAGGATGAAAGTGTAGGGTAGGGGGCTAATGGAAATGCAGGGCAGGGGCAAGAGGATGATGTAACTGAAGGGAAGATGGAGGATGACAGAGAATGAATATATAAGGAATTAGAAGGTTCAGTAGGTAGTGCTAATGAAGGAGAGAGAGCACAAATAGATGATGGGAACCTCATTAATGATGGAGAGTTAGGTATTGACCCTAACTATGTGCATGCTGGGGAATTTGAGACTGAGGATGGGATGAGTGAAAGTGATGCAGTAACAGATGATAAGGAATATCATCAAGCTAGAAAGAATGTGAAAATTTTAAGAAGAAAAAGGCAATGGAAATAATGGAGCCAAATAATCAAATGATAGAGCTGAGAAGAGGGTCATTAAGTCAGAATCCTAATGTGAATGAGGGTGACTTCATATCCAATTATAAGGGCGATGAGGCTGAAGTTTCTACAAAGTCTACTTCTAATGAAGATAATAGTTTTGAAGCTACAAGTAAGTCTAAGAAGAAGTATTCTACTTATGATCCACTAAGTGATCATAAATTGGATATTATGTTTAAGATTGGGATGAGGTTTGATAGTGCTAAGCAATATAAAAAGGGAATCCAAAAGTATGTTATTACTAATACATGGGATTTGAGATTTGTCATAAGTTCAAAAAAGTGTCAGGAAGCCAGATGTTTTGGGTTTGACAGAGCTTGGTCATGGAGGTTATATGGAAGTGTATCTATTGCAGAGAACATTTTCAAAATAAAGACCTACATTCCTGAGCATAAATGCTTCAAAGTGTTGAAGAATACACAAGCTACATCTGACTGACTGGCTATAGAATACTTGTACAAGTTCATAAGGAATCATGATTGGGATGTTAAAGAGCTAGCGGATGATGTAAAGGATAAATATGGACTTACTGTGAATATTTGGAAATGCTATACGGCTAGATTTAGGGCTCTTAAGAGGATCAATGATGACCATTATGCTCAACTAAGGGCATATAAGGTATAATTGAAAAGGATTGACAAGATGGGGACTTTTGAATTCAAAATGGATGACACTGAACTAGAAGGGAGTTATGTATTCCAAAGATTTTATATTGGATTTAGTGCACTTTTTTTTTGGGTTTGCTAAGGGATGTAGGCATATAGTAGGGTTTGATGGTTGTTTCCTGAAGACTAGTTTTGGTGGGGCATTATTGTGTGCTTTGCGGAAAGATGATAATAATCAGATGTATCCAATTTGTTGGGCAGTTGTTAAAGGTGACAATGAACGTTCATAGAGGTGGTTTTTGATAATGTTTTTTTGAAGATCTGAGAATTGGTTATGGAGTTGGTTAGACCTTCATAAGTGATTAACAAAAGGTATATGAGGTGTCAATTATATTCAATATACAAGTATATTGCTATTATTTAGACTGACTTAGCATAATGTTTGTTCAGGGTTTACAGAAAGCTATAAGGGAGTTGACCCTTAATTCTAAACATATAAATTATATATGTTGGGTATTTATATGCCAATTGGTGGAAGCATCATAAAGGTCAAGCTTTGAAAAAAGCCTTTTGGATGGAAACTAGGTCAACTTATGGGGTAAGATTCAAACAAAATGTGGAGGAGATTAAGAACCTAAGTGAAGAAGCAACAATAAGTAATTTGTCCTAGGATAAGAAAAAAGTTAAAAGGCAATAAGTACTATACTAGATACTATCAAACCTACTGTGAGTGATGAGTTCTAGGTAACAGTTGGTGAGGATAGGTTTATGGTTAGTTTAGAAAAATGGACATGTAGTTATAAATATTGGGAACTGAATGGGATCCTTTGTTCATATGCATGTGTTTGTATTCACTTTCTCAACTAGGACCCTGTAGAATATGTGGATGAGTGCTATGAAATTACAATGTACTTGAAAGCTTGTGGAATAGGTTTAAACCTTTAAATGGCCTAAAAATGTGGCCTAAAGCTTCAGGTAACCCAATTAAGCCACCAAAGGTGAAGTTCATTCCTAGTAGACTGAAAAAAAAAAGAGAAGTAAGGTTAATGATGAGGACCCTACTTCAAATCCTTTTAAGTTACTAAAGACTAGAGTCCAAATGAAGTGTTAATGTAGTTTATGGCCACAACATCAAGAATTGTAAGAATACAAGCTAAGAAAACTTACCTCCCAAGGTTCCCATAAGTCAACTTTTAATTATTCTTTATGTTGAATAAGTAATTCACACTTCTTTCAAATTTCATGGGGAAAAAGTGGTAGACCAAGGAAGGAAGTAGATCCTAATGCACCTACAAGGCAACCAAGGCCTAGAAGAAATGCAAGGAGAGTCAGACCTGAGAAAGAGGTGTAGAGACAAGCAATTGCAATTGAAAATAGAGGAAGGAGGTCTGGTAGAAGGGGATATGGTTTGATGTATGGTAGTGAAACAAGCAACATTTACTTTAAGCTAAGATTCATAACTATGACATGTGAATTTTATGAGCATATTATTTAATTTATGTTTGCTTATATGAGAAGCTGATTTTGAGGTCTGTAAAAGCCTAGTGTGAGGAGGATGCATGTGGCAAGGCCAGCGAGACATCTAGGAGAAATAAGTAATTCAACTGTTGGTACAAATCAAGGAAAAATGAATCCAAGAAGGACTACAAGGTCCGCTGCTGCATCAAGTAATAATGTTGATATAGGAGGACAAATAGCAGCAGTCACTCCTAAGAGATCTACAAGGGCTGGAGGTGCTGCATTAGGTGGTATTAGAGGACAAGCTACTACAACTCCTAAGAGAACTATAAGGTCTGGAGGTGGTGCATCAACTAGTACTGAAGGATAAACTGTTACAACTCTTAAGAGAACTACAAGGTCTGAAGGTGCTGTCACTCCAAGAAAAAGTCCTAAATTCCATACAAGAAAAGCATCTGGTAGTTCAACTTTGGCTGCTAACAAGGCTAATGTGTCTTACAACCAAAGAAGATCTGCACAACTCATGAAAGCCTTTGAAAGTGAAGCTCAAGCATCACAAACTGAGTTGCCTATATCCCATCCACTTTCTGGAGTGACACAAACTACTGAGAACAGATTTTTAGCATTTTTAGTTATGATGATATTTTGTGTTATATGCTACATTTTTTGTAAGTTTGGTGAGACGCACCATAATAATTATATATGTTATGCAATTGTAATAGGTAATTGGGAATTTTTATGACATTTGTACGACTATGTTAATGTTTGACATTTGAATTTGATCCTTGATTATCCTAAAATTTAATGTTAATGTTATTAGACCTTTTAAACAGGTTTAAGTGTATGTTATAATCCAAATTATAGAGGGATTGTTTTTTGGACTACAATGGATCAAAACATAATTCATCAAAAGGTAAGATTTGGTACATAAATATTCTACAAGAAAAATGAGGCTGCATATCCAGGCTTAAACCAACCTACCTATTACAATGTACTAAAATACAACCTGCACTACCAGTCTAAGCCAGCCTAATCCAAATCAAACTAACATCTTCAGTGTTGAATGGATGCTAACATTATTGTCATTCAAGTACTGAAAACACCCTACACTAACCAACAAGATAGCAACCCAAATACCACATTGATACACCTTGAATTTCTTTTTTTTTTCAGCTTTCAAATACTTCTTCTTTTTCACCATGTTAGACCTTGACAATTGCAGATTTTGATTTCATTTTTCAATTGCTCATTTTCCCTTTTCAGCTTTTCAATTTTGATATTAGCATAGTTCA
Organism: Codiaeum variegatum; assembly: GCA_948294925.1. Classification (NCBI taxonomy): domain Eukaryota; kingdom Viridiplantae; phylum Streptophyta; class Magnoliopsida; order Malpighiales; family Euphorbiaceae; genus Codiaeum; species Codiaeum variegatum. The sequence continues at coordinate 8,203 of CAOJBK010199260.1, forward strand.
ATTTCAGTTTCAAGGTCTTCTCATGCTGCATTGCAACCCCTAAGTCGTTCTTCAGATTAATCTTCTTTTGAACAAAGGTGTAAATTAGCTCCTTTAAGCAACTAGTCACCCATGTATCATACCACTTGAAGAAACCATAATCATCCTCCTATAGAAATACAAGTTTATAAGCTAATAATCTCAATTTCGGGGCGAAAAAAAGCAAATACCACAAATTTATCTAGAAACCCTAATTTTACACAAAAAACCCAAATTTATATATACCCTCCAAAATTGACATCTCAAAATCTCCTTCCTACGTCTTTCCAAATCCATGAAGTGTAGAAAGAAGCCAGACATTCACAGTCGCATCACACCTCTTTACCTTAATCTTCATCCACACTAGCATTCTCAGCTCTCTCCATCATCTCACTTAAGTTTGAAGGAGCGGGTGACATGTTGTGATTTTGATTCACAGAGTTTATGAAGGAGAAAGAAGAAGGTGCCAATGGGGAACTCATTTTTTCTACCTTTAAGAAGAATCCACTACCTTTTAAGAAGAATCGAGGATGAGCTTAGGGATTTTTTTAAATTAATTTTATTATTATTATTTTATATTTCATATGTTTGTCCATGTGAGCTGATGATGTGTGAGGTTTTAATCTGATGTGGCAAGTCCCTAGGTAACATGTGGCATCTTAGGTGAGCCACATCATCATCATTGAAGGAAATTCGATCATTTGCATGATTTTGCCAAAAATCATTAGTTTATGTACTAATTTGTTAGGAATTAAAGTTCTTCGCAAAATTGCAAATTCGCTAATAGTTCATGAATTTTTTATAATTAACCCTATATTTTTTATAAAATACTTTTTTTTTAAATTATTTTTTATAAAAATATCACATATATCTGAAACATACATATTTATCAAATATCTATCATGTATATTTTAGATATATACCTCACATAAATTTCAAGTATATATAAGTTATATATGATATTTTTATAAAAAAAAACTGATATTTTTATAAAAAAAATTTCAATCATTATATTTTTGAAATTAAAATAAGAAAACATACTATTAAGGGTATTTTTCTCTATTAAATTTCACTAACACAAACTAATAATATAAATTGGGATTTGGCATTTAAAGGCTAAATTTCACTTGTCGTTCCTCACCTATTGACTAGTGCACTTTGTTATCCTTCATCTTCAAATCGTTGCAAAAATATCATTGAACTATGCACAATTATAATGGAGTCATCCTTTTGTCAGGGTACCGCCCAATCCCTTAACGGAAAGATGATGTGGCATGCCACATAGGTGCCAAATCACCTTTACTTTTCTTCTTTTTAGGTTGTTTAAAATGTTTTATTTTAAAAAAAAAATTTAAAAGTTATAATTAAGCCCCTTTATTAATGGTCTCCCACCACTCACTAAATCTTCTTCTTCAATCGAGAACCCTAACCCTAACACTTTCAAATTCATAGCTTCATCCAACTCCATTTATGTTGCTTCTATCTCTGGGAATACAACCAGAGCCTCGATCAGTGAGCAAGACCTCTTTCAATAAACATTTAGCGCTCCAGTATGTGATTGTGGGCTTGTGTCACCTTTGAGATGCTCATGGACTGAAATTTTAGTTTTTTTTTCTCTTATTTGCTACTTCTATGAAACTTCTCTTATTTGCTATTTCCTCAAACAGATCCCAAAGGGAAGATGCAAGTTCTTCGTGTGGGTTGACCGCATGTCCTTAAGCGGTACAGGAACATTATGAACTCACTGTTGTGGAAATTTTCAAGGCTGGAAATGAAGAAAGAAGAGATGAGGAAAATATGAGGCCTATGAATATTAGGAAGTTCTTTGTCTGGGGGTTGTTTCTGAAGTTGTGTTTCTGCCTATTGTTAGCATGTGGCTGGGTCAAAGGTCAGGATGAAGGGTTTCTGGGTTGAGGTTGAGTTTGGGTGTATGGGGGGTAGGTCAT
>CAOJBK010199586.1:0-20813 GCA_948294925.1 Codiaeum variegatum
AACCTTAACTACCATAAAGGTACCCATCATAGTGACATTATTTTGTGTTGTGCCACCTCCAATAGCCCTAAAGCTGGGACGATTGCCTATTCCTGATTCCGGATGGGGTTTATTTAATTCCACCAAGTCTAACTCCTTTAGGCCCATTTTCATAAGAGCCATGTCTGGAAACAATTTTACAAAGCTCTCATCATCTACAATCATCGTATGCACATTAAAGTTATTGATGATGGCTATTACGACTACTGGATTTACTCTAAGACAAGGTTGCCAATCCTTTTCCCCTTCAGCTTTTTTATCATATTGGAGAACACATATTCTGGCCTTTCTCTTGCTTGGGCTAAAGCCTTAACTTGATTATGACTTAGGGTGACTTCAAATGGTCTACCCGTGAGATAGGCTATATCCCCAACTGACCCATCATTCACAACACTTTTCCTTTATTTTTATTGGCTTGACTTGATCTTTCTTCACAAAACAATATCTTCCATCAGGGTCTTGCACTCATTAGTATTATGCCCATGAGTAGCATGAAATTTGCAATATCTGGCCTTATCTCTTTTATCCAAATCTCCCCTTAAGGGTCTTGGTTTTTGCCACATATCCTTATTCTAGAAGGAGGTGAACACACCTCCAGGATTGTCAACGGGGTTAACTTAGAGACATGTAAAGTATTCTTGGTCCCTCCTTTGGATTTTTGGGCCAAACCATTTGTATCCAACTTTGTCTACCCTTTTTTCTTCTTTTTCTTCCTTTCAGGTTCAACAACTGCCTCATTGGCCCACTTTCTCACCAAATGGTATTCTTATAGGCTTCATCTTGATGGATATATTTTTGGGCCAGAGCCATGGCTGCTTCTAGTGTCTAAGGAGCCTTCCCACTAAGGGCTCTAAAATATCCATCATGTATTGTCCCATTTAGCAATGCCTCTACTTCTCTGGCTTGGTTGATTCGGGTCACCTTCAAAGCTTCCTTAAACATGGGCTAAGTAGTCCCTTAAGGACTCTGCTTCCCTTTGCTTCACTTGCTCTAAGGCCTGGGTATTCAACTCTGAGGTTACACTGGACTTAAAATGCTAGAGAAAACTGTCTCTTAGTTGCTCAAAATTTTCTATGCTCCCTAGCTCGAGCCCATCATAACATTTTATGGCTGCCCCTTTCAAGGATCCTTTGAACACCCTACAATTCACCTCATCACTAGTGGTATGTAGTTTTACTGTATATTTTTAGTCCATCAGATGGGCTATTGGGTCTATTGAGTTGTCATTTTTTAATAGTTGGGGGATTAAATTTGTCAGGCATTTTGAAGTCAACTATTTCTTTCACGAATGGAGACTTTAAAGCTAAACCCAATTTGATGTCTCACGGGACACTCTTTTTTCCCCTGGGAAATTTCTTATACTATCCTTCTTACTTTGTCATAGATCTATTGAGGCTGTTGATGGCTTGGAGCCTCTTAGTCCCCTCTTTCTCCTCTTCTAGAATGGGACCTCACTGGGGAAACTTTCACATTAATACCCTTTCATTCCTTATAGGAGTGAGAGTAGACAACCTCTTATCTCGTCCATCTAGTGGGCTCCTCAGTGATGATTTCCACTTACATACTCCTTCCTCTCACTTTCCTTATTCACTTAGATCTCTCTCTGTCCACCCTGTCACCATTTCTTCCACCCTTTCAACCCCTGTGACTTCTTTCTCTATCTACCCTCATCCCATATCCTTCCGTTCCCCTCTAACCTTCCTCAGCTCTCACCCTCAGAGCATTTCCCTCCATAACAACTCTAATAATAGACCTTACCCTACATGTTGACCTTGTCTCTCTTCCTCTTTCATTGTTATCTTGATTCCTGTCCTCTAGGCTATTAAAGTTAAGACACCTATTTGGTGCTCCTCCATTGGCATTATCTATGTTTACAAGTGGGTTAAGGTTTTGAGGTGGTGTGTTATCTAGGCTCCTAGAAGCTTAGAGTAAAGTGGTTATTAGCTGTACTGTTTGGGGTAAACTGGCATAGAAGTTGTGGGAGTGGCTATAGTAGGTGGTTGTACACCATTTGACTGTGGTACAATGGGTGATATTTGGGTAAGCAACCTTTGTTGCACTTGTATAGGTGTAAGGTTTTCTGGTGTGGGTATGGTCACTATAGGGTTTAAGTACTGGGAAGTGATGGCTACATTTCCAGTGGGTGTTTTGTTTGTTTGAGTTGGGTTCTTCTTAATATTATCCTCCATTTTTGAGAAAAAGCATTGGCTTGAGACAGAAAAAAAAAAGAAAAAGTTTTAGATGAAAACTATCTCAAAGATGTAAGTGAACATAAAATGATTCTCATAGATTGTGCCAATTGATGGGAGAAGGCCCAATCAATATAGTGAGTCCTAGAAATAATGGATTTGTGATTCTATGAGCATTTTATAATGGGCTTGGAAGCAAAGAAACATGGTTAGGAGGGTCAGGCTTGCTTCCTAGCAAGGACCCTTTGATGCTCAAATCAGTTCTGAGTTTAGATGAAAGAGCTCTTTTATAGAGCTCTTACATACAGATGAGTTGTTAATCGGACGGTCCTAAAGCTTTTTTAGTGAGGAATGTTACCATTGGTTGATAATCTATGTTAGGTGATGATGTGATACTTGGTAGTTTACTAAAAGAAGAATTGTACCTTGTTGCCAATATCAAAAGGTAACCTTTTCTTGATTTGGGATGCTTAGGAGCCACATCTCTCACATGGCCATGTTGTGGCAGGACAAGGTGTCATACGTTCGTACTATGGTAGTTGAGCTAATTTGTCATATTCTCTATCTGACGACCTCTAGTCTAGGATTTCTAAATGTAGTCTGCAAGAATTGAGTAGTCCAAATGTGGTTTGATTAGTTCGGAGATAAATGCCTCTCAGTTTGTCCATTATCCAAGCTCCTCGTCTGCATCTGTAGCTCTGTCCCATCAGAATCCCTTTTTGGTCTTGAGCCTATTCTCCAATTAGGCTTACTGTGGGCTTGGGCTTGTGACCCATATTTCAAACCCCTATCACTTATACTTTTTAATTTTTATTTATTTATTAAAATTTTTATTTCACCAATTTTATTCTAGATACTCAATTTTATTTTTTTTTCACTTCCGTTTCATTCATATTATTATTATTTCGATGGAATGCACCATTTTTAAAGAAATTATATATTTAAATTTTATTGTATTAATATAAAAGAGACTTTATCTTATGTTTTGCTCGAACTATAAAATGTTGGGACCAGCACTGGTGATTAATGTATAAATTTTGGCTCAGTAGGGTTGAGTAAAATAAAAACCTCCCTACATGGCAATAAATAAATAAATAAAAACCTCTTGAAATTATAATTTTTTTAATCAAATCCTAACCATTAAATTCCATTTTAAAACCTTTAAATGTAATTTAGACCGTTGAATATTAAGTAGTTTTTGTGGTCATGTCTCATTTTTTATAAAAAAAAATTATATTCCTTTATTAAAACAAACAAAATTTTATTTTATAATCAGGTTACCATCCTGCAATATTACAGGATTATTTATTTTATTTTTATTAACAACTCTTTAATTAATTAAATTAAAAAAAATATGAAAAATGATATGAGGTTTAAATTCTAATAAGAAATTTATAAGAGGGATAATAATTTAGATTTATAAATATCATTAACTCAATAAAAATCTTTAAATCGATCTCAAATTTTAGTTTTAAAATTTTTTAACCTAATTAACTATATTAGTATTAAACAATTATGTAATTAACTATTATGCATGTATTCTAAAATCAAATAGTTTTGAAAATGTCATTAAGTCAGTATAAAATTTTAATTAATTTCAAAATTTTAATTTTAGAAAGTTTTCAAATATGATTAGATGAGAATAAATGAAATGTGGAAATATTGAGAGTAAATGAGAATTGTAAATATTTAAATGATAATCAATTTTATTTTTAAATTCCTGATAATATGTAATCAATAAATAAGAATATATAAATATTTAAATGAGAATAATATATTTAAATTTTTATCGATAAATGAAAATTAATTATATATTTAATGATAAAGATATTTATAAGAATAAAAATAGTTAATTTATTTGAAGATAATAATAAGAAATATAAAATATAAATAATACGAATGGGTTGGACATGATTTTTTATTTAGGAGAAAAATTGAACGGAATATGTTTTAGTAGATATTAATAGATTATTTGTTTATTTAATTAATTGTAGTACTTAATAAATTTACAAATTTTCTATAATCTTTACAATTGCATAAGTCTTCTATATGATGTTTTGATGTTCTTTTGCTTCTTATTGTATAGCATTTAATAATCATTGTTTAAAGTCTAAGGTAGTATTTGGTTGGAAATAATAGAATGTAATATAATATAATCAAATGTATTTTTAATAATTTTACACTTAAAACGTATTTTATTATATCGCATTCCATTATATTCCACAAAACACTATCTTAAAATTTTTCTCTATTTATATAATCTATTATAAACTCTGCCAAGATAGAAGTCACCGTGTCTAGCCGGTCCCAAGCCTGAATGAAGGAGGAGGTTTGTGGTAGGTCGGCAACCAACATAAAAATCTTGCCAAAACTTTCATATGGATTCGTAATACATGATAAATATTGGGGCATCCCCCACTTGCGACGCGCTACATCGAAACTTGGGTGTTGTGCGAAATAAGCAAGGGCATAAGGTGTTCCTCGAAAGTGACGCATTATGTCGGCGCCTGGATATGATGCTAAGTGAGCAAGGGTTCCCACATCATGAGCGGGTGTGGGTAAAGAAGCTAGCTCTAGGTAGAGATAGAGATAGATATAGTGGTAGAGAGAGGGTAGTTCTAGAAATAGTTTTTATTCTAATAGCAATAGTGATATTATAGGTAGCTCGGGAGCTTTTGATAGCATTAGGATTAGGCACCACTCCAGGAGAGGAAGAGGCGAGAACGAGCCAAGACTAGAATTAAGATAGACACTTGGAACATAGGATCCCTTACAGGTAAGCTTGTAGAGCTAGTTGACACTTTAAAGACGAGGACAGTGAACATAGCTTGTATTCAAGAGACTAAGTGGGTAGGAGAGAAAAGTATGGAGGTTGGGAAATGGTATAAATTATGGCACACGGGAAGAGAGAGGAGTAAGAATGGGGTGGGCATTATTGTAAATAGTTCTCTAAGGGATGCGGTAGTTTCAATGAGGAGAGTAGGGGATAGGATTATTATAGTTAAACTAATAGAAAGTTTTTAATGTGATTAGTGCTTATGCACTGTAAGTTGATCTTAATTTTGATTATAAGCAAAAGTTCTAGGAGGAAATGGATGATGTCATGCAAAGCATACCAAATGAGGAGAATGTCTTCATTAGTGGAGACTTAAATGGTCACATGGGAAGTGGCTGGAGTGGTTATGAAGAGACTCATGAAGGCTTTGGCTATGGGTGCAAAAATAAAGAGGGGAAGAGCATTCTTGATTTTCCAATGACTTATGAGTTACTTTTGGTGAATACATGCTTCATGAAAATAGAATATCATTTGGTCACCTTTAAAAGTGTGTATAATAAGAGTCAAATTGACTACTTGCTCATAAGGAAGTCTAACAGAGCCTTTTGTAAGGATAGAAAAGTCATTCCGGGTGAAGCTTTAACAACCAAACATAGGTTGTTAATGTTGGACTTCAAGATAATATGGCAAGCTAGAAGGTCGTCCAATACCTATGCTTAACGGATTAAGTGGTGGGAGCTTAGAGAGGAGAAGCATGCAACATTCAGATATGAGTTGTGCAATATGTGACCTTGGAGTTCACATATGAAAGCTAATGATATGTGGGTAGCCATGAGTGGGAATCTTCGAGAGGTCGGTAAGAAGATCTTAGGGGAGGCTAGAGGACATGCTCCATTGAAGAAGGTGGGATGGTGGTGGAATGATACAGTCCAAATAGCAATCAATAGTAAATAGGAATGGTACAAGAAATTGCCAAACTGTGAAAGTGGAGTTGCGTATGAGCAATATAAAAAAAGCAAAAATAGAAGGAAAGAAGGTAGTGAGGCATGCTAGAGCACAATTTTATGATAAGCTATATGAGAACTTAGAGACGAAAGAAGACGAGATAAAAGTCTACAAGCTGGCAAAGATGAGAGAGAGGAGATCATAAGACCTAAACCAAGTGAAGTGTATCAAGGACAATGAGGACAAAATTTTGGTCAAGGAGGAAGATGTTAAAGAAAGATGGAGGAGTTACTTCGAGGGCCTTTTCAACAAAATTCAAGATGGAAGCTAGATAAGTATTGATCATATGATGATTGAGAAGAATGTGAGCTACATTAGAAGACTTAGATCCTTTGAATTTAAAGAAGCGGTGAAGAAAATACAAGCAGGTAAAACATGCGGCATAGATGGGATCTCTATCGAAGTGTGGACATGCTTAAAAGATATGGGGGTGGATTGGTTAACTCAATTATTCTATAAAATTTTGGTATCCAAAAGGTTGACAAATGATTAGAGAAGTATTGTAGTTCCAATATTCAAGAATAAAGGAGATATTAAAAATTGTTTAAATTATAGAGGGATTAAACTCATAAGTCACACCATGAAGTTATGAGAGAGAGTTATTGAGCAGTGTATCCGGAGTTGCACATCTATTAAGGCTAACCAATTTGGCTTTATGCCTGGAAGACCACTATGGAAGCAATCTTTCTTATTAGAAGGCTGATAGAGAAATATCGAGAGATAAAGAAAGATATACACATGGTGTTTATCGATATGAAAAAAGCGTATGATAGAGTGCCACGAGATGTTTTATGGTGGGCTCTCAAGTATAAGATTGTGTCAGTTAGATATATTCAAGTAATTAAGGATATGTATGATGATGCGATTAGTAGTGTACGTTCAGCCGGAGGTGATAAAAGAGACTTCCCTATCACGATCGAATTACATCAAGGATTAGCTTTAAGCCCTTATATTTTCACTATTGTTATGGATGAATTGACAAAGGACATATAAGAGGAAATCCAGTGGTGTATGATGTTTATAGATGATATAGCGCTTATAGATGAGATCTAGGAAGGAGTTGAGGGAAAGCTAGAGTAATGGAGAAGTGCATTGGAGATGAAAGGCTTCAAAATTAGTCAGAAGAAGACTAAGTATATGAATTGTAAATTTAGTAAAGGTAGTATGAGGGAGCAGATGGACGTGTGTTTAGAAGGCATTGCCATATCTAAAAGCATACATTTCAAATACTTAGGATCTATCTTATAAGAGGATGGAGGGTGTGAGGAGGATGTTGCTCATCGGATCAAAGCGGAGTGGATGAAATGGAGGAGTGCTTCTGGAGTATTATGTGATCCAAAGATTCCACATAAATTAAAAGGAAAATTTATTACACTGTGGTGAAACCCGCTATGATTTACGGGAGTGGTTGTTGAGCTGTAAAAGCACAACATGTCTTTAATCTTAGTGTGGCAAAAATGAGGATGCTAAGATGGATGTGTGGACATACTAGAATGGATAGAGTTTGTAATGAGTATATCAGGGATAAAGTTGGAGTTGCCCCTATAGAAGACAAGTTGAGAGAATGGAGACTAAGATGGTTCGGGCATGTGCAGCGTAGAACTTTAGATGCACTGGTTAGAAAATTAGAGCACCTTAGAGTAGATGTGGGTAAAAAAGGGATGGGTTGATGTAAACTAACTTGGAGTATAGTCATTCAACATGATCTTGAGTTCTTAACCATTTATGATAAGATGGTTCATGATCTTCTCAAGTGGAGAAAGCGAATCCATATAGTTGACCCCAATTAACTTGGAATTAAGACTTTGTTGAGTTGAGTTTGTATAATTTATTATACTTAAATTTAGTATTATTTTACTAGCTAATTTTTCCATATACTTACAAAAGAATTTTATTAGAAAATTGATAAATTTATTCCTTGTCTTTACCTTTCCAATGTTATATTTATGCATACAATTTCATTTTTTAAAAAATATGTTATTATTTACCTAAAAATATTTTCTAGAATATGATCCTTATGTATAGTATTCCACTCAAAAATTTAAAACTCTCTCTATATGATAATTTAAATCTAATTTTAATTATTCTATATAAAATCTACTATAAAACCCGTTTTTACCTATTTTAAAGAAATTTTTAAAAATTAGATTCCACTCAATTTTTTTGGCACTGATACCAATTAGCATGATCCTGCTCTCCTTCTATACTAGAGAAGGAATTCAAAAAGTTACTCGATGACACTCGATCCTAAATGGTAACCTCACGTGACCTAAGAAGATCATCGTCCTTAAAAGAGTAGCCAAAATCAACCCAAGTGGTTTGTGATTGAACTAACTCAAACAAGGTTCCAAGGAAGTATGCCAACATTAAACATGTAGATCAAGTTGGTCTGAGTATGTCAAAATTATCCAAGAGATCAAGAAGATCTTGCCTAACTTCTCGCCCAAGTATTCTACAAAGTAAGGAAGAATTTTATCTATTAAAAAATGTTGAATCTTATCCAAATTCTCCAAGGGTTATCTTCCTAATCAAGAGGATGACTCCTAAGAGGAAACAAATAAAGTATCACTAAAAATATCCTAGTTATGTCTAGGGTTTAAGGTAACTATGTTCTCACTTTTCCCTTTTCCATATTCCATTCCATAAGACAAATTACTGACTTAGACATCAGAGAGTCCCTCCATTAAAGGACCTCTAAATGTCTTTTCCCTTTCTTTTGACAGATGTTCAAGGAATCAAATTCAATGTTTGGTGCGGTGAGCGTGAAATATACCTATGTTTATTCAGCAAAAAATATGAATCCACAAGATCAAAATAGCATAATAGAATTGAAATCAGGTATCAACCTTTTTCTCTCGAGGGTGGGTGATCGAAAACCAATAAAAACTAACAATAAACACTCATGAGGCAATACATCCACTTGACAAACCAGAGATTGAGTAAGTGTAGATTAGTATCACAATGTTGAATTTGAATATGCCACCCTTCCCTATGGAGGTTCAATGTCCCAATTATCTTAGGGCACAACCTCAGACCTTTCTAGCTCAAGATTTTCCTTTAGGACAACAACCATTTCAATTCATAAAGGTGCAGTCTTGGGTGGGCTCCAATATGAATAACCAGGACTTGACCAGTCCCTATTCATGCAAAATCTGTATTCTGCCTATTTGGATGTATCAAAGCAAACTTACTAAATTTAGACAATCCCTTGGTCAGAATCAAGGAAGCATAACCCAGGTTGCCCTTCAGGAAGTAGAAGAGAATCAGATACCTATGCAAGTAAGCGCACAAAGTGTTAGGGTCTTTAATAGTAGGGGAAGGGCCATATAGAAGGATACCTCAGAAGAAGATGAGTCAGCTTAGTCGGAAGGAGTAGGAGATAAGCCGGATAGAACTAGTTTCACATATGTCACACAACAAGCTTTAAAGAACCTTAGATATACTAGAGGGATGATGAATTTTGATCTACCTATGGAGTCCCCTTTTTCAAATGAAATATTAAACACCCTATATCCTCTGAGGTCCAAGATACCTCAATTAGAACCATATGATGGAAGCAGTTATCCCAAAAGTCATATGAGCAAGTTGAAAACTACCATCACTGCGCATTCCACTAGTGACGCAGTTCTATGCTAATTGTTTCCATCCTTCCTCAAGGGGATAGCTCAAGAGTGGTATCACTCCCTCAGGAGAAAAATAATAAAGTTTTTTTTAGCAATTTGTGGAGTTGTTTCAAACTCAGTTCATATCAATAATGCTTCGGAAGAAAGACTCCACCGACTTAACTTATATAAAATCGAAGAACAAGGAATCCTTAAGAGACTTCATTGAGAGATTTAAAAAGGAGGTAAATATGGTAGACAGGTTGGATCCAACTCTAGCAATCTTTTCCTTGAGGAACGATACCAGCCGTAGAGCCTTAAAGAATTAAGAAAACACCTTAGAGCTAGATTGATGCTATGGAGATAGCTTACACTTAAACTTGAAGAAGGGCTTAATGATGAAGGTCATGACCTATTAATAGAGAAATAAATCAAGGAATTAGAATCTTCAGTTCGGTTGGACACCACACCCCGAACTTCCTCCGAGCATGACTTATTTAAAAAATACCTCAAAGCCAGATTGATGCTATGAAGATAGCTTAAAATCAAAAGAATTTGATCAATTACAACAAACTTTATTCTTGGATTTGAAACTTGATCAAAATGGATATTTTCTATTTTGATTTTGAAAATATACTTACGAAGTTATTCTAACTTATTGATTAGGATTAACATTAATGTTATGGAGATAGCTTACACTCAGATTAAACTTGAAAAAGGGCTTAATGATGAAGATGATGACCTATTAATAGAGAAAAAATTAAGGCACTTAGAATATCATGTTAGGTCAGACACCTTACCCTGAACTTTCTCCGAGCATAGAGGGAAAGATAGAAATAAAAAAAGCTTCAAGAGATCCAAGTCTACAAGGTTCAACTTTAGTCATAGTCCTCAGTTCACACCTCTACAGGTGGAAAGAGAAAATGTCTTATTGTTGATCAAAAAGTCTGGGTAATATGTGTAAGGAATAACAAAGACGAGTGAGAATTCTAAGGGTCATAGAGATAATAACAAGTATTGTGAGTTTCACCAAGATAAAGAACATGATACATAGGATAATTGGTATTTGAAGGAGGAAATTGAAAGGCTTATCAAAAGGGGAGTGCCTGGTATCTAGAAGTATGTCCAAGAAACTCATAGAAAGAGGGTTGATGATTACATAAACAGAAAAGAAGCAAAGACAAAAGGAGGATAGAGACAAGTAGCTAGATTCATCAAAGTTATCCTTGGAGGGAGCTTAGGTGGAGATAGCTCTTTAAGAAGGAAAAAGGCAATAAAGGAAGTATTTTCAATATGGATCCAACTACCACCATATGGTATAGTAGCTTGGGGCCCCAATAGTATTTACTAAGGAAGATGGTGAGAACATTAGGCACCCATACTATGATGCTATAGAAACTCAAAGGTATATGAATAATTATAAAATTGAGTGGATCCTAGGAGATGATGGAAGCTTGGTCAATATGGTTACCCTAGATGTGTGTGAATTGATGAATTTGATTGATAAAGACATAAGAACATTGGCTACTTTGTTGCTGGGGTTTAGCCCTCACCCAATACAAGTAGAAGGACTAATAAAGCTTAGTATGGAGGTTGTAGATGATTACTTGTCCAAAGAAGTTAAAGTGGAGTGTATGGTGGTCGAAATACCATTCTCTTATAATTTTATTATAAGTAGGAAATATCTATATATTATAGTGAGAGTCACCTCAATTTACTATCTGTGTATGAGGAAACAATCTCTAAGGGTCTGATTACACTAAGAGGGTGTCAATAAATTGCAAGGAAGACATACCGTAATCCTTTGAAAGGAGTACCTTGCCACTCACTTGGAATTGAGGGAAAATGATCAATTAGGGTCCCACCAACTGAAGGAGAGGTAAGGAAGGAAGATTTCAGTTTGAGAGAGATTGAGATTAGTAGAGAAGTAGATGCTGAATTTCATGAGAAAATTATATAAACACTGGTAAGAAATTCGAATGTATTTGCATTATCGACATCTGACTTGGTTAGAGTGGACCCTATAGTTATCACCCACAAGCTTGCCATTGATACTTAGATCAAACATGTGATTCAAAAAAAAAAAGGAAGCACTCTATTAATAAATAGAAGGCCATTGCAGAAGAAATTGACAAGCTCCTAGCAGCAGACATAATCAAATAGGTGGACTACCCCAAGTGGCTAGCTAATGTGGTTCTATTATAATAAAGCTTATTTTCTAAGTGGAAGTTTATGTTGATGATATGATAATAAAGCGTCAAAGGTTGGTAGATCATCCAGGGGATGCAAAGAAGATTTTCCAAGTGCTCAAATCTTATAAGCTCAAACTAAATCAAGAAAAATGTGTGTTTATAGTTCCAACTGGAAATGTTTGGGATACATGGTATCACAAAAGAGGCATCAAAGCTAATCCTAAACAAATTAAAGAAATTATAGATATGAAACCACTTTCTAATGTTAAAGAAGTTTAGAGATTGATAGGAAGAATCACTACACTGGGGCAATTCATATCATTTTTAGCTAAAAGATGACAACCCTTCTTTTAGATTTTGAAAAACTTAAAGATTTTTTAGTGGATAGGTGAATGCCAAAAATCTTTGATAGAGCTAAACAAAATTTTAACTTCTCCTCCTCTGCTGAGTGAACCCTTTCTAAGTGAAGATTTGTTTGTATACCTCTTTGCTACCTCAAATACCATTATTGTAGTTCTGATAAGAGACGGTGGAGGTGAGCAGTATCCAGTATACTATGTTAGTAGAGTATTGCAAGATGTGGAGCTCAGATACCTCTAGAAAAGGATGCTTTGGCCCTAATACTCGCTATAAGAAGACTGGGACATTACTTTTAAGTTTACTAAGTAATATGTAGAACAAACCTCCCACTTAGAAAAGGACCTTAGAGGACAGAAATGTCAGGTCAGCTAGCTTAATGGGCATTGAAGATTGGGGCCTTGGAAGTGATATATGAGCCTCAGAGAACTATGAAAGCTCAAGCTATAGCAGATTTTATAATAGAATTGACCCTGGTGAAGGGAGTAACTCAAGAGCAAGAGCACTGAAGATGTTTGTTGATGGAGCTAAATTGAATGAAGGAGCTGAAGCTGGCATTGTTCTCAAGAGACATCAGTAGATAATAATAAAATATGCAATCAGGTTGGAATTTGATCCATCCAACAATGTCGCGAAATATAAGGCATTAGTAAATGGATTGGCTTTAGCTAAAGAGGTCAATATGGAGAATCTAATTGTCTACAATGATTCAAAACTGGTAGCCAACCACGTATAGGGGAAGTATAGCTTGAAGAATGATGAAATGAAGTGCTATGCTGAGATGGAACAATAGTTACTGACAAGTGGGGGACATTTTGAAAGTTGGGAAATTAGGCAGATATAAAAGGGCGACAATAAAGAAGCAGATGCAATTGCTAAAGTGGCTTATGAGAAGAATGACCGACATGAAAAACATCCCTATGGCTTTTCAAGAGCTTCCAACTATATCTATTAGCTCAATCTGCTTTGTTGACTGGAAAAGAAGCTGGATGGAACCTTTAGTGGAGCACCGAGCCAATGGGAAATTAATAGAACTTCAAAAGGAATCACACAAGATTATAACATGGGCCAAGGGATACAATTGGGGAAAAGGAGAGTTATTAAGAAGATATCAGACACACCCTTGGCTCAGTATCAACCCTCAAATTTTCATCAGTCGCCTTTTGACTCTCTACCAGACTTAAAGATCTAAAAACTGAACATGGGTCAAAGGAAGAAACACAGGTACCAGTCGAGATTGGACAATCATCGTATAGTGTGGATCATGCTGTGGAAATTGATTAGGAGCTAGAAAGAAGGCTAAACCCTAATTTGATAGAGCGAAAGAGGCTATTGGCTAAAAATAAGAATGACAGCATATAGACAGAGAGTAGCTTGGTATCTTAATTAAAAGGTCAAGTAAAAATCTTTCCAAGAAGGTGATATGGTTTTAAGAAAAGCAGAAGTCACATGATGAAGTGTTAGGGTCGGTAAGTTGCGACCAAATTGGGAAGGCCCATACAAGGTGAAAGAAGTCATTGGAAAAAGGGCATACAAATTAGAAGATGTTAAAGGAAAAGAACTTCCACACACCTGGAATGCGAACAACCTCAAAAAAGTTATATTCATAGAGGTTCAATTGTCTTTAAATTTGTTATTTAGCTTTGATGTTTTGTTAAATTCCAATTTTGTAATAAATTGCACATGGAGGAATTGAGGGTCATGGTGGTGCCAACCTGGTTGGGATGACTAGTGATACCTCATTAAGCTCTGACATATGAAAACTCTCATTAATAATTCAAGTATTTTGCCTTTCCAGTTCATCATTATGTTTTATTTAAATTCTTGATGCAATTCACACCTATAAGGGAGAACGATATAAAAATAAAGTTAAAAATAGATCTCATCTATAAGGAAGGTCAATAAAACATTTCTGTCTTACCTATAAGTGTTGTCGGATCATTAAGAAACTTTACCTATAGGGGAAGCAACTTTAAAAAGTTGGATGCATAAGAAACCTTACCAATAAGGGAGACCAGATCATTAAGAAACTTTACTTGTAAAGGAAGTTAAATCTAACATGTTGGATGATTAGGAGACCTTACCTATAAGGGAGGTAGGATAGTTAATGAAGTACTTATAAGGGAGGTCAATTCTAGCACATCACCTATAAGGAAAGTTTGGGAAATGACTTATTTTCATATCAATAGACCTTAATTATAAGGCGGGTCAGTATAGTTATAATTTAACTTGAAAAAGCTGATGGGAAAGTTCTTTGAACTAACATAAAGGAAGTCATATTGATCTAGCAAAAATATGCTATTAAGAAATTGACAAAGTATTTCAAAATTGGACTTCATTGAAGCAAAAAAGAGAAGTTTACATGATCAAAGGAACTAAAAAAGATTAATGAAAAAATCAAATATTGTTCCATAATAAATTACTACAAAATTATGATTGGAGATTTAAGTTGAGGAATCAATAGCACGAGGATATGTAGCCTCAAAATTTTGACCCTTATGAAGGGAGGTTGCAGGAGTTAAGGCCTCTACTTCTTGTTGAGTCTCTAAGTATCCATCGAAGTTGGTTAAAATTTCATCTTGATCTTCATCGAAGGGGAGGATATCGTTTAAGAATTGAACTTCATTTTTACCCCACTGCAGAGATGCAGCAGCTAGAATCTTACCTCAATAGGAGTTCACCCCCTCAATAACATCCTTAATGGTGGATTTTAGCTCATCCTTCAATCTATCCTCCTCAGACCTTTGAGTAATGAGTTCATGATTTAATGATTAGGCCTCTTTTAGAGCTTACTTAAGCTTCTTCTCAACTTCCTCTTTCTCCATAACAAGATTTTAAGAAGGGATTGTAGCACCACTTAGCTTGTTCTTGTGGAATTCTAGTTGACATTCTAAAATTTTGACATTAATTTGGAGAGATTGAAGTTCCTTATCTCTTTCTCTGGATCCTCTTTTAAGAATGGCATACCAGTCGCAGAGATGTTACATAAAGCTGTTGGTTTATAAGGAAAAATTTTTTATATCAATTCGACTCTATTTATATGTATATAGAAAAGACATGAAGTAAAGCAAGGGTGGTACCATTTGAGAATGTGAAAAAATGAGGTAGAAACATTGAGCATTCATTAACTATGACATGGAATCAATATCCTTAGGTAAGAGATTCCGGTATAAAGTATGTCATCCTAGCATCGGTAAAGCTAGCTTCACTTCTGAACCTTACTGTAATGATGTTATCCAAACTCACTCTCTCCTTAAAACGGTCACTAATCTTCTGTCCTGTTCTAGTTGGAGGATTTGTTTCTGATGCTGTCTGCTTTGTAGTACTAACCTCAGTAGTGACAGCCTTATCTTTTGAGGTCTTGGAAGATCATACCTTGGTGGTATAGTGGTTGGAGCTCATAAGAATCTTGAGCTCGACTGAAATCTTGTAGACACTTTTGGAGGAAGAGGTTGAGGTGTAACTTTAGATCTTTGGGATTTGGCCTTCATCTCTTGACTCTTCTTTAAAAATGGTTTGTTCATGGTCTTCTTTATCATTTCATTATGGAAGGAACTTTAGTTAAAAATCAAAGGAGAAAGAAGACAGAAAAGGAACAGTGCTTATATGAGTCAATATTTAGGATGTTCCTTTCGGAGTCCTTAACCTCCCTATTAGACTAGAGGTGAATGAGGTCTACAACATCCAATGGCTTCATTTAATTCTCGAAGTAATAAATGACAACTCCATCAACCACCTTAGTAGCTCGAATCAACATTACTATCTCCTATGTTTTGTGAGGCAACCTCAATTGTTTTTTTTATTTCATCTTTGGATGGTAATTCTAATCTTGAGGTGTGGAATCTAGGGAGTGATGGTGGATGAGGAAGTACCTCTCTTTCCAATTCTTTTTCCAGGCCCTTAAGGTCTTTAGGATATTGAGCACATTTTTCCTCTGAGTCTGCCAATTGAAATCTAAATTTTGTGCTTTGGGAAGAGCTTGAAATTTTGGTGCATTTAGTTCAAAACCATTAAAAAATTCCAGTATTTGACAACATTTCAAGGCCTTCTATGCATTTGGGTGTACTTGAGATATAAAGATCTTGTGATCCTGAATAAAATCCACTTCGAAAGCTGATAGTGGGAACCTGAGTCCCAAGGATAATGCATCTTCATAGATCACTCGGCTGCAAGTTCACTGGAAAAATTACCCAGACCTGACTTGGAATGAACAATCAATTCATACTCCTCTGGAGTGTTATACTAAGCTCGAAGTTTCATTAGGTCAGCATAAGAAATGATACTAGAAAGTGATTCAATGGAAGAATTAGAATCTCACACTTTAGAAAAAGAATCGAGGTTGGTAGTTTGATGGTCGAGATCATTTTCTACAAGGTTAACTGGGTGAGCCCCGATTTCCACAGTTGGTGCATCACCATATTGATCTACTTCTTAGAGAAGATCATCTTCATCATCCTTATCTCTCAACTAAAGATGCATTGAGGAATGTTTAGGGTTAACAACTTTATAAGGAAAAGAAGGGGGTTTATCTTATCAGAGAATCAGTAGTGAATGCTTGAGAGCTGTGAATTCTCTTATAATTAGAAAAATCCATAGAAGTGTAAAAAGGTGATGGAATGAAGGAAAAAAATACATGAAATGAGTACTTATTAAGATTGAAAATGGCGATGGAAGTGGTTGAATACTAGAAATGATAATGGACGAAAGAAAAATGAAAGAATTTGGTTATGAAGAAGCTATAGGAAATAGAGAAAGATGGAAAAGGTAGGGTTAAATACTAAGGTGATAAAGATTCTGGAAACCAAATCTATCCAATGTTTAGATGACATTTGGCAAACGTTTAAAATGGTAGCTTCTTGTTAAGCACACTTCCCTGACAAGCGTGATGTTTAAGGAGGAGTAATTAATGGGTGAAGAGAATGAAGCGACGTGTTAACTATACAGAGATATTGAAGAGACACCATAAAAGTGGATAGGTAGAAGGAATTCTAGGGACATGTGATGGCACCCTACCTTAAATAGTAACCCCATATGACCTAAAAAGGTTATCGTCTTTAGAAGAGCAGCCAAAACCAACCCAAGTGGTTCATGATTGAGATAGCTTGGACAAGCTTCCATGGAAGTAGGTCGGCATTAAACAGTAGATCAGGTCAGCCTGAGTACATTGAAATTATCCCAAAGATCAAAGAGATCTTTCCTAACTTATTACCAAAGTATCCTACAAAGTCAGGAAGAATCTCATCTATTAAAGGAAGTTAGATCTTATCTATATTCTTTAATTTTTATCTTCCTAATCAAGAGGATAACTCCTAAGAGGAAACAGAAAAGGTATCACTATAAATATCCTACTTATGACTAAGGTTTAAGGTAACTAAGCTCTCATTTTTACCATTTTCCATATTCACTATCTTAAGATAAATTACAAACTTAGACATCTAAGAGTCCCTCCATTGAAGGTCCTTTAGGTGTCTTTTCACTTTCTTTTGATAGGTGATTGAGGAATCAAAGTCAACACTACTCTTAAGGGTCATTTAAGTGGATTCTATTTTTCTAATTTATTTCAACCTCTCATTTTTTTGTGATAATGAGTGCATGTAATCTCAAAAGTCTAGTTTATTTAGCCTCTTTGAGATTTAGATTCATGAATCCCTTCAGGTAGGTTGAATATATTCTTATAATAAAACTTTTTGGAGCTAGAAAGATATGAAATGATTTTATACCATTTATTGCTTCTAATAAATCCTTTTCATGGATTGAGTAATTAATTCTTGCTCCCTCAAAGGTTCCAGACTAATATATATAGTCTTTCTTTCGTTTTCTACCTTTTATTTTTAATATTGTACCCTAGACTAACTCATCACAATCAAATGGTAAATTTAAATAAGGTAAATCATTCACTAATTCCTTTACCTGTCTATCTACTTGAGTGTCTTCATCTTTCTAAAAATAGAGATTTTATCTGATATTTTCTTAGATAGCCTTCTTAAATATATGGAAAGGTTTTTTACAATTTTTGTAACATAGTTATCAAGTCCACAAGATCTTTGCACTTCCTCCTATCTTTTAGTTCATTAGGAAGGTTAATAAGTTTTCAGAATGGTTTTGAAGCCTTACTTTTTCTTTTTTCTATTTCTATTCCTAAAAACTTTATCTTTTCTTGAAATTATTTTATCTTTCTTTAAAATAGAATCATACCTTCTTGTTTGAAGATATTCGTCACTTGTTCAAGGTGACCAATGTGTTCCTTTTCATTTTTGACTGAAAACTAACATATGGTTTATATGAACCACATAAAACTTTTTTAATGCTTTAAACAAATTGTAAATTTTTTGTTGAAATGTGCCTAGTGCATTTTTTAGGCCGGATAACATAAATAAACATTCATACAACCCTTGAGGAGTATTGAATGTTTGAAGCGATATAGAAAATTCTTCCATTTTTATAGTAACAACTTTTAAGGTCAAATTAAAAAAAAAAAAGATTGAAGGTTATTTTAGACTTACTTTATCAGTCACATCTCTTGTACTGGAATATTATATCAGACATCCTTCATTGCTTTGTTTACTTAATGATAGTCTATAACCATTCATGCTTTTCGTTGCACCTACTCTGCATGGTTAATAAATATAAATGCTGGACTAGATGTTAGCAGTGTGTGCCCTAGAGCTTACACTCAACATGTGAATGTAAACGAAAACCTTACTGGCTTTTGTATATATGCTTTTTAAGAGGATACATTCCTAGTATCGAACATATATATGTCTCATAAGTATTATGTATGGAATCTATTCTCAAAAAGTTTGAGAATATGAATGACAGATTGCCCTTTTAATAGATACTTTAAAGGTTATTTGTGGTCATAGGAATATTGGTAGGGACACCATTAATCACGAAGACCATCACCTCTGTTGTCATCCATGATAAGTATGAGATACTTATTGATATGGAGGTAGTGAGTCTCATGCTACAAACATGTGATGTCGTGACAACACGTGAGGACTCATGAGATGAGTAAGCTAAATAGTGACGTTAGATGATAGATACATGTGTCGTTACCTACTAGTCAATATCGCATCATCTAGATCATGATTGTGCATATAGTCCTTAGACTTGAGGTGACATGTTATCTGACATATTGGTGGCTATGGTTTGTTGTTGTTTACATACCAATGCTAGTCACGTATTGGTATATGGCATGCGGTGGCCATAATCAGTGGTATGTTGGAATAAGTGTTTAACCAAGAAAGGATTCATTAACTTGGGTAACCAAGGAAGGACTCCTATGACTTCTGGTTGTTCTTGCTATGGAAATCTCTAGCCAGAGTGGAAACGTTCACCAGAAAGAGTTTCTAGTAGGAATCGATTTACCAAGAACTCATACCGGATAGAGGTCATATGATCTAGCATAAAGGGTTTGACTTATTCCATGACCCTATCTGAGATCAGGAATCCATAATGACAGGATTCGAGTGTATGGTAATCATGATCGAGAGGTCCATGCTTATGTCAATGATATGATCACTGACATTCATTTCTAATTGGGTAGTCGTGATATGTTATGCTAGACGTCACTCACAACTTATGGGACTAAGTGTGTAATTAGGTTAACACACTTGGTGGGAAGAAAAGAGTTTTCTTTATTCTATTGCCAATTAGAACATGAACTTAGTAAGTCACATACCAAATGGTGATTCCCATTAGCTTGTATGTATCATATTAATAATTAATTAAAGAGTTTAATTAATTATTAATGATGATATAATTGAACATGTAATTAAATTTACAAGGATCCTAGCATATCTTGATGTTAAATTCACAAAAGGAAAATTTCAATTATGTCTTAGTTTGTATGAGATACAAATGGGAATGACTAATTGAAATGACTTTGGACTAAGATGATAATTAATTATAAATGTGATTAATTATTTGGCTAAGATGATTCCTACTAATTTCTTAGGCTAATTACATTGACTTGTTGACTAATTATTAGTCAATTTGAGCCAATGGGGTGTTAGCACATGTTACCCATCTCCATCACTCGTATTGCTTTATGTTCAGTGAGATTAAATGATGATGTGTGTGGGTATTTAAATGAAGTGTCTACCATCTTTTTCCTAAGTTGATGAGTTTCATATTCACTATTCATCTTCTTCTCCAATGGTTTAAAGAGAGAAGCTCTCTAAGAGTTAGAGAGAGAAAGCTTCAAATTCACACCAAATTTTGAGAGGAAGTTTAGAGTGAAGAATACTTATTCAATCTTAAACTTGTTTTCAATAACCCTTAGGAAGGGAGTGTGATGGAGCATCAAGTCCAAAACAATCCTCAAAGTCTCAAGTTCTTAAGTAAAGAAGCAAGAATCAAGCATTTGGGTGATTCCAATGAGAGAAGGATTCAAGCTTCTTGAAAAGAGCTAGAGAACAAGCTTTTAGGTAAAGCTTGGTATGTCTCAAGCTAGAGGCTTCAAATTTGGGGAGCTTAACGAAGGAGGGCGAGAGGTATTCATACATTATAACCCTTCTTTGTTTCTATTGTGTTTTGCACAATAATTGGAAAGATCCTTGATGTTGAATATGGGTCAATCTTAGGGTTTAGTAATTTGTTAAAGAGTTTAATGAATATCTAAACCCAACTATATCAAAAGTGTTTTGGCATG
>CAOJBK010199590.1:0-12983 GCA_948294925.1 Codiaeum variegatum
AAAATCATCAAAATCCGACACTTCAGACTTTTGGCCGCAAATTGGCGGAACGGGCCTAAACACTGAATTGGGCCTCCGCTACTTCATCTGCATCAACATAAATCATATAAAATTTAAAACAAGAACCATGATTTTAATATAAAATGAATAAGCTTTTATTTCGTCAAGACTAAACCAAAATTGTATTAAATGCCTAAAAACACAATACAACACAAGGGGAACAACCCCAAAACCACCAACACTCAGTAAACTACACACTAGAAACCAAAATGAATAAACATTTCTCATTATAACTAGCAAAGAAATGAATTAAAATATCTTTAACAACAAAAAATTGGTCACAAGTAGTCACAATAATTTCTATGGTTAATAACTCATTAGTAATTGGGACATTAAACTTACAACAAACTCAAATAGAGATTGTATTTATATCAGTAGTTGTATATGGATCTTTTCCCAAGTTTAATTGATGAAAAATCAAAATTTCCTCCAAACACAAAAAAAAAGTCACAAAGATAATTGAAGTAATCAAACCAAAATATATCTCCGCTGTACTTAAACAAGAAACATACAACAATTTCCTCATCAAGTTCATTTTCAAATACATAGATAAGAGGACCCAGCATTTTATTCATCACTTGAAGATATCTCATCCATGGATTTATTTTAGCAAGTACAATCAGTATTTAGTATGTTTTATAAGCCAAAAAAAAAACTGATTAGATTTTGCTTAAGAGTCCCAAAAAAAAGAAATGCAAGTTTGGATCAGTTAATCTATGTTCTTCAACATAATCAACTTGAGAGTTCCATAAGAGGGTGACATAATTTTCAAAATGCATAACTAAAGTTGCAGAATTTCAGCTAATATAAAGAAGTTGCAAGGTAAACTCAATTTATATCACAAGTCTTTTTAGCTAGTTAGGCTAATAAAAAAAAGGTTGCAAAATTTTGGATCTAAGATTTAAAGAGCATTCAAACTCTACATATGACAGTTATGACTGTGAAATTTCTGGTGATAGTGGTGCTTGACAATATGTAATTCAAACTACTGGGGGAAATATAACATCTGCTACACTAAAAAAGGTCGTACAAAACTCTATCAAAAGGCAACAATCAATATTTTCATATATAGATAAACCTTTAAACTTATTTATTGGTTACCACTAAGAAAACATTACCAAGGTCAAAAAATCAAAATACTGATGTGCACCTTCATGAAACAAACCATATTGAAGGATCTTATTTCTTATAACAACCAATAGAAAGCCCATGCTTTTGAGGAATTAAAGTCTCTTTTTCTCAAATCATTAAAATCCATACTCAAAGAATTATTTTTACCTATTACCAATAATCAAGATGTGTCCTAATTCTTATTACATTAAAACCATAACAAGATCAACACTTCCACCAGAATTTGAAATTATGGATAGAATGATAGATATAAAGAATTTATATCAATTGATGCATATTTACATCAACAAATAAATTGTGAAATCTTATGTGAAGAGACAACTCAAAAATAAACTTGACACAAAAAAATGCATTGAACTTGTTCAATGAAACAATTATTAAAGTGTTCTTAAATATAAAAAAAAAATGATTTTCTTCAGTTTACCATTAGAATGGAAGCTACATATAAAAGATATAATTGGTTGGTGCTTTCACAAATAAGTGGATGCTAGTACACAATTTGATATGTGAGACCAAAATGCTAAAGAGAGAGAAAGAAAAGAGCATAACATTCCAAAGACAGGGACTAAGATACTGAGAAAGAGAAGTAATAGATGGGACAAGCTATGTACAAAGCAAAGTTATAAGTCTATATAAAATTATAAAAATAGAAGAATTACATAAAGAAAGAAATTGAAAAGAAAGGAAAAGTAGAAAAAAATGCCAACAATTGAAAATCTAAAGGTGGGTTTTGAAGATTACCTCTATCAAATTGATTTCTCTCTACAAGCAAATAATTGGTGAATTTGGACTGAAAATTTTAATCTACACCGAAATTAAAGAACTTCCTTAGCCGCTGCTCTTCTCTCCACTTCTTACCCAAACATCTTCTCCAAACATCTCACAAACCAACGTAAATTCACTAAACCACACCAAGAAACTCTTCTCCTTGACTAGTCCTCCCCTGAATTGCTCTGGCCTTTTCGGATTATGGATGATGATCCTAGGCCCCTCCCCCGTCAAAGTGGAAAACCCCAGTTTGGTAAATGGAATAAAGGTTTCGAATTTAATGAGTCAATTGGGGATGAAGAAATTGAAGAAGGGATTGATAATGTAATAGGGAGTGTGACTAATAAAGATTGAGATTCAACGGCTTCAAAACCCATCTAAGAGAGTTGCTAGTTTTGGGCCAAACATTACAACGTTGACCGCTAAGTTCGTAGATTTTTCAGGGATTGAAGATTTTTTAGGACATTTAACATTGGCCATTAAGTATTAGTTGCTGAAGGTTAGGGTTTAGATAGTAGGTAAAGAGAGAGGAGAATGAATACTAAGGTAATAATGTTTATTTTTATTTTCTTAAGACTTTTTTATGAAATAAAAGTCTTTTCCCATTTGGAGGGAAAATTTTTTTTGCCAAATTATTTTAGGGGGGAAGACAATCGCTCTTTTATTTGGCTAAAAATGACTAGCTCTTTTTTTGTTCAATATGATAGGAAGAGACAATAATAGTGATGAAATGAAATTCCCCTCATTACTATTAAAATCTTTAATGATGGAATTTATAGACTCTCATAAAATATAGAAAAAATAGGCTTTTAGTGAGTTTTTTTATACCGTCACTAAGTTTCTGTCACCATAAACCCTTTTTCTTATAGTGCAAGCTTCTATATATCTTTTCAATTTATTATTTATTTCTTTTTTTGATCGATTTTGGCTTTGTTTGTAAGCTAGTGGCTTCTTGAATCACCCCTTCCATAGATACTCCTCGTTGAAAAGGGAACCATAGGGGGTACTGGAAGTCATATGATGATTGTAAAGTCTTTCATCACCCACTTTACGAATTTAGGGTGTCGAATTGTTGATGCTTTTTTTTTATGGGATGGGCTAGGATGATGCCTATAGGATCTTAGATAGATTCTTGCCTTTTTCATTGGCTTAAAAGTGGCAGGATAGTACCAATACCTTCCACCTACTATAAGGGAGATTATGATGATGCCTGTAAAGTGGAATTGCATTACTAAGATGTGTTTCAATAGGCATACCTTTATTTTTTACATTATTCAACAAGATGGTCAGAATCTAAGGGTGTTGATCGGAGATGTACTAGGATTTGGTTATTGGGACTTCAAAGGTTCGTTGAAAAGGGGACTTTCCCAATTGACTAATGTGCCAGAGTTTGCTTCTTGATCATGTTTTCTTACATGTTTATATCTAATGAGCAATACCACATTGACTTGAGGATCCTCAGATCTTTAGAGGATATGGATTTGTTAGGAACTTTTGATTGGGGATGTACAACTTTGTCTACTCCTTATAAAGCTTTGAGCTCTATGTCTTGGATGCGTGGGATTGGCATCCACTTACTATGATTATGTGTGAGGTCGGTTTTACCCTTCCTGTCTTTTGCTCTATTTAGCTGGTTTTTCATGATTACAATCGGACTTTCTTCAAATTTTCGAATATACTCATTTTTCATCCATTTCCCCCATTATTGATCATGAGAGTCCTTACTTGTTTCCCATGGATAAGATGTGGTGTAGTTTCAATTGACATGCACCACTGAGTGACTTCAAATTCTAGGAGTACAGAGAGATTCTAGGGACATTATTGATGGTAAGTTGAGTGATTTTGCCATTCTTCATTAGCATATATAATCTTTTATGGTTCTATTATTCAGGTGGACTGAGCTTCCTTCAACATGAACCTGATTGGAGATGATATTTATACTACTAATTCAGGCATCTGGCTACCAGATAAAGGATATTGTTCGGTTACGGTCAGGTTAATGACCAAATTTGGAGTCATGTGAACCTTAAGATTTAGGTGGTGAGGATTTGCCTTACTCATGTCATGCCTAGGGAAACGAATTCAAGGATAAGTTGAGATTAAGACCTATATTTTGATTATTATCAGGATTCATTTTAAGCTACCAAGCTAAATAATCTGGTAGATGTTTCCACACTCATCGCATGAAATGGTTACTCTTTCCCTTTTTAATACGGATCAAATATTATGATCCTTTTGGAGGGACAATGCTGCTTAAGTCAATAAATAATGATGAAAAAAGATAATAGTATCATAAAAGGTTTTAGTGATTAATTTGTGCTCTTAATGTGGATGGAATATTTATAGTGTTAGAGAGATAAAATCCAAATAGGATTATATCTCTTCTCTTTTAAAGAGATAATACAGTTTAAGTTTAATCATTAAAATAGTGTCGATGAAAAATTGAAACATTTCAAAATTTTACAGAATAACATAAAAATAACTCATTTAGCAAAGTAGCTTACAATTTATTTAATTAGGTCATGGAACTTTCAAATAAACATTATGCAACCTATGACATGTGCAAGATAACCATCATGAAGATGCATTATTAATATGGTCAAATATGGTGAAAATGAAAATATTGTAGTATTTAGTATAAAGTGGAAAAATGTTCAATTTTGACCTCAATATTTATAAGGTAACCACATCACCTTTAAATATTTTTGAAGGATCAATTAAACCTTAATATTATGAAAAATTCTGCAAATTAGTCTAAATTTGTTAATTTGATGACATGTCACCTATTTCCGATGATGTGGCGCCCATTTTTTATGACCTGACACCCCTTTTTTATGACATGGCATCTCATTTTTTATGAAGTGTCACCCATTAACAGCGTTGTGCTAATTTGTACCATTTTTCATAACATTAAGGGTTTAATTAATCTTTTGAAAATGTTTAGAAATGATGTGGTATACCTGATAATTGTTATGGTCAAAATTGAACTTTATCCTTATTAAAGTTGGATAGAAAAAAATAATAGTGGTAAAGAGAAAGGGGCTTTCACCTTTAGGTTTCCACCTTGCAAGTTCATTGTCTCTTCATTAGCAAAGTTACCATATTAGGTGGCCTTAGTATTGTAGAGAAATTGATAGGAAAAAACAAAAAACTTGTTATGCATCAGTCTACAGAAAGATGTGTTTAGTAGATGGAATTATAGTGCATTCATATGTTACACATGTTTTTTTTCCTTACAAATAAAGAACTCTTATAAAGAAGGATATTTTTTTTTTTTTTCTTAAAATTATCAAAATGGTAGAAAATATATTAAACCAATGAGTGTATCGTTTAAATAAAAATTTATAATTATTTGGAAAAAAATAATAGCTTTTTCCAATCAGGTGTGACCTGATTTGTCTTCTCACTATTTACGAAAGATGTGAGAAGTGGAAGATTTCAGGTTGGACCCTCGCCAGACACATAAATTATCACTAATTTGGTGAAAGATACTAAAAAGGAGACTATCCCCTCTTATTTAATAATAATAAAAAATAATAGCTTTAAAACATCTTGATGTGTAGTGCTTGTTATGATTTGAAATGTCATATACTTCAGACTTTTTTTTTATAGTGTTGTAATCTACTCATTTCATTCTGAAATAAATGATCATTAGATTTATTAATGACAAACTTTAACATTCGATTATTTTTAAAATACATAAGTAAAAAATTATAAAAAAATAATTTTATGAAAGTATTTTTTGAGACGAAAGTATTGATATATATTTTATATTATGATTTAAAATATTTTTTTATTAATTGATATTTGAAAAGTTGGTACGAAAAATAAAACGATCATTTGTTTGACAATGAAGGGAGAACAATATATCAACTTGAAACTTATTTAGAATAATGAGTCCAGTTTTAAGTCAAAATTTGATTGTATAAAGTTGTTTTGCAACTCCTCGAATTCAAGGCTCTTTATTATTATTTTTTCGTCCAGGTAAAACTTAAGCTTATAACTTTAAGTTGTCAATATTTTCCATTAAAAAAATTGAATCTTTTCAAAAGCGATGCTTTCAACTGTTCCTTTGTTTTAAAATAAATTAATTGTATTTTATTATGAAAAAAATAACTTTTTTCAAAAAATTAATTTTTTATTTATATTTTTTTAAATTAAATTATTTTTTTTACAAATCTTCTTTTACGTGTAAAAAAAATTAAATATACAAAAAAATATTTTAATAAAAAATATTACAATGATAAAAATATTATTATACATATAGATTTTATTAAAATGGTCTAATTTATGTAAAAAAAATAATTGACTTTTTTTTATAAAATAATTATATTTTGTAATTACACAAGTAATTTTAATTTCTTTAAAATCATTATTTTATATAAAGTAAATTATATCTTTATATAATTAAAATTTTTTAAACATTTAAAAAGAATTTCAAAAAAAAAACTTGAATTACGAAAAAATATAAATGAAGATTTGATTTTTTTTTTTGTAAAAATTACACTTTTTTCTTAATTAAGTAAAATTATTTTATTTTAAAATAAAATAATATAAGAAAATTCCGCCAAAGATATATAAAAATCTCACCAGGAGATTTAATAATATGAAAAATGATATTTCCTAGGACTTTTTTTCTTAGGAGATTGACCATCTGTTTAGTCGTCATTTGTGGCCATGGTTGCAGACTTATTCAAGCCTCCTTCACTCATATATGCAACTCCACAACTTGCTCTTATAAAAAGTTATGTTCAAGTCGTGAATAATCAAGTTGATTTAATTCAACTAGTTTCATCAATTGCTATCGTTTTGGATATTGGAGGTTTTGTGTCTGTAAAAATTTTTAAAACTGCTTATGATTGAAGGGTGAAAATGTGTGAGTCGTCTATAATTGGATGATTGATTTTGAATAAGGAAGACAAACCATAGAAGATTTCAGATTTGAAGGAGACATTGAACAAAATCTGGGGCTTATGCGTTCACTGGTGTTTAATTTCATTGGAAAAAGGCTTCTATTAGATTTTGTTGCCATCGAAGAAAGTTCAATTGATAGTGTGGAGAAAATGTGATATTTCATTAAAGCCTGGTTTGTTCAGCTTATAAAAATGGGTTGCTGGTTTTGATAATTCAACACAAAAATCGACCAATGCTCAGGTATGGGTTCATTTATATTCTTTGCCTTGGGAATATTGGGATGCATATATATTAACAGATATTGCTAAAGGGGGTTGGATTTTTAATGAGAATTGACAAAATAACATTAGATAGTGATTATGACCATTATGCGAGGTTATTGATTGATATTGATATGGCTTGTAAGATCTCTGAAACAATTGGTGTTGAGAGAGAGGGGAAACAATTTTGGAACGTTATTGAATATGAAAATCTCCATGATTACTGTAAGATTTGTTCATCTATTAGGCATTTGTCTTATGATTGTAAGAAAAATAATTTAAAAAAAACTAGAAGTTGAAAGGAAAGAGACCCAAACTAGAGAAAAATCTAACTCAAGAGGAAGGTCTAGGCAACATGAGAAACCTCATGACTCCACTATTGTTCCAATTATGCAGGTGATGAATCAGTTAATTACATATCTTACTGCTCGTAATGAACAGGCAGCCACTAGAATTCGTGATGACCATATTCACGTTGTTTCTACCGGTCATAAGGAGGATGCTAATAATAATCTTTTCGTTGGTGATAGCGAGACCAGTAATGAGCTTATGATGAAAAATCGAGAAGTTACTCAGGCTGTTGCATCTATTTTAGACTGAGCGAATAATGATGAACATACTCATAAGGAGAAATATCACGACACTAGTCCTTCCCATTCCGATATAAATGGTGAGAAACTTTCGTGGGTTGAGGAGGGTGAGAAGGATGACGGAGGGGAAAACATTGATTCTAGCAAAAATAAATAAAGTACCTCTTGGGCAGATTTGTTTGAAAAAGTATATGATGCAGAGGATCCTCAACATAGTATGGGAAAATGTTACTCATTATAATGCAGGGATGTTAAATGATTTCCTATATCATTATGATGACATTGAAAATCAAATTTTCAGTAATGTTTAGAATAAGAAAAATCATAAAGATATTTATACAATTTATACTCGATCAATACAGATAAAAAAACTTAAAGTGAGACTTAATCTTTAAATTATTATTGATTATTTTTTATTTCCTTTACTCATTAGAAATAATTTATTTTTCTCTTTTGTTCTTATATTTTCTTCTGATAATATGGAGCTTGACTCCAACCTTTCTTTCTATATATATATATATATATATATATATAATTCCTCCAAAGATATAGACACATAGTTAAACCATGTAAATTTTGTAATATTGTTTGATTGCATTATTTATTTATTTATTTATTTTTGTTCATAAATTTAGAATTTCATAGAGCAATTTCGAATCACAGGTTCCACCATTATCCATGAATTAATAAAAATGTTATTTAAAAAATGTATGAATTATAAAGAAGCGAAGCTTTATATGTTAATTAGGTAATTTAGAGCCAATTGGAAAGGATTTCATCTTTCCAGGAAGATAGGTTGTCTAGCTATAAACATTTAAAATTACATTATTAAAGGACGTAGTTGTGTAATTGATTGTCTATTTAACACAGTGAAAAAGATTTTTTTTAAAAAAAAAATTAAAATAAAGAAAGAAAACAAAGGAGGTTAGATAGACATTATCAGTAATCCTTAATCTAGAGATAATGTAATCTTAACCATTTATGATTGGGTCAAAGCAGATTTGGGTAATGTGGTTGAAATAAAACATGCTTTCTTTAAATTTACTTTAAAATTTTAATCTCATCTGCTGAGTCAAAAGGACAAACTCATGAGTTGGATCAAAATAAAAAAGAGGGTGCATGTGTTGTGTGCCTATGCATTCCCATTTTAATTTATATTTTTTTTCTTTCTGAGATGCTCCAATCTCCATTTTTTATCTAATTCAAGACAGATACCATTGGATTCTCTTTTTTATTCCCTATCTCCTTCAACCTTGGATAATTAATTAATTCATTAATTATCAATTTAGCCTTTTTTATAGACATTTCAAATCAAAGCTATAATACTAGTATTTTGTGAAATGAAATTGGAGACAACTAATTTTTTTTTTTGTCATATTTGAGACTGTATTAGATCAATAATTGTTGCAACATTCCCCGCCATTTTAAAATAAATGATCATTATAATTATTAATGATAAATTTTGATTTTTGATTATTTTTAAAATAAATAAATAAAAAATTATTAAAAAATAATATTATAAAATTATTGTTTGAGATAAACATATGAATATATGTTTTTTTATTATTATTTAAAATATTTTTTATAAATTAATTTTAGAAATATTGGCAAGAAAAAATAAAACGATGACTTAATAAAACGATGAATGAAGAAAGTAGCTAATTATACGTTCTAGATTCTAGTTGGAAATTATTATTATTATTATTATTATTATTATTATTATTATTATTATTATTCTTTTCTTCCTCTTTCTCTGCTTTCAAAAAAAAAAACTGCATAATTAATAACAACTCCAAGATTGCTTTTAGGAGAATGATACATTGACCCATAGGGTCACTAACCCACCTCCATTAATCACGTTCTTTACTTCGAGTCATTAATGTTAATTTTTCCCCCTTACAAAGTAATTAATGCTATGTTATCAATGCTCAATTTATTAGTCAGGATTTAGTTAACTAAAATCATTAAAAAAATTACTAATAAAATGCTTAATATACCTTCTTTTTTTTTTAATACAAACTTAATCAATATTCTAAATAAAATCTCTATTAAGATTAAGAAAAACCTATATCGTTTAAAATATTTTTTAATTAATATTTTTTTATTTTACATTATATTCTATAAAAGAAATTAATCATAATATAATAATTTAATTATGATTTGATCTTACTTTGATTTTAGCTATAAAATGTGGTGTGAATCACATTAATATATTAAAATTAGCATGATTTATTAGGACTTAAGTAGACTGGCTAATCGAATTAGTTGAATAAAAAATTGATCATTGCATTGATTTTTAAATAGAAAAAAAATTAAGTTTGTGTAAAAAAATTTTTGAACCATAGCATTAAATCCAGCCAGACGAATCAAGGGTTTAATTACTAGGTCAATGGTTGAACCGATGGATCCATATGATTAATTAAATTTTTAAATTTTGATTTCTTACTACAAAATGAATAATAGAAATCCGAAAATTTACAATTACTTAAACTTTCACCTAAATTTAAAAACTAGTAAACTATATTTAATTTTCATTACTACGTAATGGATCCCTAGTATCAGTGTAACGCCGGAAAAATAAATAAACAGAAATGAAAAAAACTCTTTAGTTCATTTTATATTGATTTTAGATCCAAAAAAACATACAAACTTTTTTTTTATATATATTTTTGGTATGTGATGTAACATATAATATGAAAGGAATATAAATAAACACAAAAAATAAACCTAGGGATGGGTGCCTTTAAAGCTGGGGCTGACGTTGCTGTCGACCGTCACACTCGGAGCTCTGACGGTGGTCCTTCCTGGATATAGGCAATGTTTTCACCGGAACTCATAGCACCAAGGAAGGGTGGTATATAGACTTCCGTCGTCAATCGTCGTCTCTAGGGTGGAGATGTAGGCAAAAACTGTCACTCTAAGGTGAAACAGCTAAAGCCAGTGGTTGAAATTAGGATTTGTAGATGCAAAGTTGTTGATATTGAGAGTGTAGTGGTTCTTCTAGAAGTGGAATTTTCCATTTTATAGGTACTTTAAGATTGTGGGATTCCTGACTTAAGGAAATATATAGATGGATTATAAATCAAGGATTGGAGCCTTAGCTTGATTACATATGGACTTGATTTTCATTTTGGCCTAGGGAAGAGATTTGAGCCTTTGAACTAAGCTTGAGCCACTACAAAAAAAAAAAAAATTACTGACCTCGAATCGGGGTCAGTAAATTAATTTGGGGTCAGTAACGCGCGTTACTGACCCCAAAAATTAAGTTACTGATCTCGATTCGGGGTCAGTATTTCCTCCGTCAGTAAAAAAAATATTACTGACCCGAAAAATTTGGTCAGTAATTACTGACCCAATTTTGGAGTTAGTAATATTTTTTTTGGAGTCAGTAATTTTTTTAATTAATTACTGACCCATTACTGACCAAAAAAATTGGGTCAGTAATTACTGACCTAATCTTTTTGGTCAGTAATTTAAATTATTGGGTCAATAATATTTTCATTAATGACCGACTAATTTACTGAACAAATAAAATTATTCATTAATTACGTAATAAATTGGTGACAATTACGCCTTAATTCTTTTTTTTATTTTTATAATATATAACTAATTAACTGAATAATGTCAAAATAGAGACAAGCTGGATTTTGGGATTCTGAATAAACATGAACAAATATTAAAATTTGTTCTTAAATTTATTATTCTAACAATAACAAAAATGCATTCTTCTGATATTAAAATTGCTATATTTTACTACAATTACAATAAAAAATAATTTTTTTAAAAAAAAAAAGAAGAAGCAGAAGAATACTACTTCTTTCTCTTTTATTAAGTCTGGATAATTCACAGCCAAGAACCAAATTATTAAGTCTGTCACCAAGAGAACCTAGAGCTTCAGATGGTGGATGCAAGCATGCAAATAAAAACGGCAACAAACTAATTAGAGATAACAACTCCCATTAGCTGGGTTATTTGATTAAATTATGCTTTAGGATAATAATTTTTCTGCCTAATTAAAAGTCACCATAGTTTAATAGTTAAATTGCATCATTCATGGAAACCTTGAGCATATTAATTAAATAAATGAGCATTAATGTCAAAGCTAATGGTAATTTGTTTGATATATGCAATTTTTACAAACAAAATATCTCAGAGAGTTACCCATTCCATACTGATGCTCAAAAACACAAAAAGAAAAAACTTTTGGACTTCATAACATAAACTGCTGTTTCAAGGTATAACACAAATTATAAAAGTGATTAGCTTACCTTGTAAACTCATTTTCTTACCAAGATCAATTCAAAGGCCAAAGATATACCTCCTTTGCAGTAGGGAACCTTGAAAATTAACATAAAGCAGAAGAATACTCAATCAAAAGACCAAAAATTTGGAAACAAATAAGAATCATATTAAAAAAAAGAACAAAGATAACTTAATAGAAATCTCAAGCTACTAACTAAAGAATCAAACTTAAATCAAACAATATATTTCAAATAATACTAGGAAGATTAAAAAATAATGAAACTCATACATCGGACCAAGATATCAAGTAGAGAAAACATATCCTTAAATAATATTATAAATAAGTAATTTAGTTCAGATAGAACCTTTAAAACAAGATCAGAAGACAATCATAGAATGAGTATCATACCTAAGTGACCTTTCTTAGCTGCAACATGGAAAGCATCCATATTAGACTTGGACCTGATGTTGACAACTTTAAAACAAGACCTGATTTTTTGATAGCTAACCAGAATGTTAGGGATCCTTGTTACCTTCACTCAATCAATATAACGAGGATCCCTAACATTCTGGTAGCTATAAAAAAATCAATTAGTGGTCCGGGTTTCAATATCATTGTTGTAGACACATCTGCATCCACCAAGAAAAAGAGAAAGAGTGGAAGCAACATCAAAGCACAAGCAATAACAAAAGAAATTCGGAATTACAACTAGAGTATAAAGCTCTCATTCAACTCAAACAAAGATGCAAAGTAAAAATTGCAATTCGACAATAATGATGCAGAAAAGGCTAATACCCATAGGAGAAAAAAAGAGAAGAAAAGACAGTTCACATTATAGATTGAGCTTGAAAGTAATAGAACAAAAGTATACTCCAAGAAAAATATAACAGTTATGAAATTTTAAATAGGAATATATGAAGTTTTATATAATAAAGTAGAAAGAGTGTACTAATATTTAAAAGTAAACTAATTTTCCAAAGTAATTAATGCTATAAAATAGGGAAAATAGAAATATCA
>CAOJBK010199754.1:0-11060 GCA_948294925.1 Codiaeum variegatum
CTAGGGTCAATGACACTTGCAAAAAAAATAAGAAAGTTCATTTTTTCAGGCTCCCCCCCGTACTTGTCATACTTCTCCTTCATTCTCCTACCCATTAATGTTAAATCAGATTCTAGTGATTCACACATGTTTTTTAACATGACATAAAGGGTAGAGATTTCAGTAAAAAATGAGTTTGAGTTGACATACAAACAACCAGAAATGTTATTAGTTAACTCATAAAAAACTCTCAAACAATCAATCATTTTTCTACAATCCTTGAAATCTAAGAAGTCAGGACAGTTTGGGGCATCCAAGTCAACAACAAAGCTAGACTCTTGCTCTTGAATCCTATCAAAAACCCTGTCATATTTGGTGACAACATCCAACATCATAAATGTGGAATTCCACCTTGTTGGAACATCTAACAGCAAAGACTTTTTTAGTCAACTCCTAAGTACTCAGCTAAATCTTTTAACTTCCTAATTCCTTATGGTGAGTTCCAAACATGCCTAATTGCATCCCTAATCTTAGACACTGAGGGACTAACATCTTTAAAACCATTCTGCTTAATTAAATTGAGAATGTGTGCAATGCATCTCATGTGAAGGTATTACAATATGATATTCTTCCACCTATTTGGCATTCTCATCTTAAGATATTAAAGGCGGTGTCCTTTGATGAGGCATTATCAATAGTTATGGTAAATATGCTATTAATGCCCCAATCTAAAAGACAGTTTTCTAAATCCTTCCGAACATATTCCCCCTTATGAGTAGTTATAGGCATGAAAGATAGGATTTTCTTATGTAATACCCAATCATCATCAATGAAATGGGAAGTTATGCACATATAGTTAAACTTTGGATGCTAGTCCAACAATTAGTAGTTAGACTGACTCTCTAACTATGATTTTTCAAAAAAGATTTTAATTTGTTTCTCTTAGACACATACAACTAATAACAGTCATTGGTGACTGTTCTCCTAGATGGAACTTTGAACCTTAGACAGGCAGTGTTCATCATGTGCCTAAACCCAACACCCTCTACATGACTAAAGGGCAACTCATCTACTATGATCATATATACAACTGACTTCCTAATTACATCCTGATCAAACTTCCAACATCCTAGGCTATCTTGCCCTTACCCCTCCTCGATAGGATTCACATTATCACTATCTTTACTTTTCCTAAAGTTTAAGATAACTTGTCTTTATTGAACAGATGTTTCATTCTTTTTGTAACCTAACATGTGAAACCTTAATGTGCTAGTACCATGTTGTTTAGAGTGGCATGCATATACTTTAGTACAGTAATTGCATTTAGTAGAAATTATCTCACCTTGCTAATCTCTGCTCTTAGTAAAGTGTTCCCATATAACACTTCTGGGATCAAGTTCTTTCCTCTATTTATTTACTAGCTTTGGTGGGATTGTAGTAGCAGCACTGGCTTGCTCATTTGTATTTGTTTGATTATGAGTTTTAGGTTATGAGCTTCCACCAACAGGTACATTAGATTTAATGGCATTGCTGCCAATTGATCCAGTGCCCTGTGACTGATGAGTATTCATCTACAGACAAACATAAAAACATAAGAATATTAGTAAATAAACATGTTTGAAATACTTTTAAAAAAATTGAACATAAATTAAGATAGTAAATTTACCTTAGCAACTACTGTTGTTGCCAAATTAATTGGATGTGGTTAATAAACAATACTACCAAAGCCTGAAAAGACATATTTGATGATTAAATACTAAAATAATAAGAACATATGCAAAATCACAAATAAAAATCAACTTTTATTACCTATGTAAAGAGAGAGATAAATCTATCTGAGGAAAGAATGTATTAACTGAGCCTCAGTAATAAAATCATAAAATACATTTAAACTTAATTAATTAAATCTAGAATCCCATCAGTTTAATTTTTTAGGGCTCTTAAAAAATTTACCTTATTATAGATTTGCTAATTAGAAAAACATATCCACAAATTGCAGTAATGATAAGACTAAACTTCCACCATTTCTTCTTTACTCTACATGCAATATAAAACAAAATTCAATTGTTAGTATTATTAAATGAACAATAAAATAGAAAGAGAATATTGGTAATAATTTTTTGAATTTTACCTCTTTATTGAAGAGTCGAAAATAAAATAGAGACTCAGATAAATAAAGCTTCCCCTAAATCACATAATTTTCCTTACATGCAAGATGAACACAGAGGTTAGCAAGTTATAAACAAAACAAAAATGATTTTATTTCATAAAATAAGTTTGAAATATCCTTTTTTTGAGATGCAAGTGTTCTATCCAAACTTAGAGGTAGATCAAATTAAAAGAGCTTCTACCAGATTAGAGAGCTTTCACCATCACTTCATTTCTTTAGTTTAAAACAGAAGAAATGTTAATTTTTTTAAGTTTTTGAAGAAGAAATGAATGAAACGAGTGTATTAGAAGAAGATTAGAATAAGATATACCTCTGACTCTAAGTCAGATCATGAACACAAAAGATCAAACTGTCATTATAGGTGAAAATTGAGAAAAAAGTATTAAAGATTAAGAGTTTAGAAGTGTTATTAGGGGTTTTCTAAAGAAGATGAAGAGAAAAATGAGTTATTTCTTCTCCTAGAGTTGAGAGGATTCGAGAATGAGAGAGAAAGAGAATTCTAGAAGATGAGAGAGAGAGACAGTAGAGAAACAAGAGAGGGAAAGTGGGTTAGGGTTAGAAAAGTTGTATTTATACCTAGGGTTACTGAATATCGGTTAATCAGATGGGTTCGGTTAAAAATAATTCTCCCCCGACCTGATTAATCAATACCCGAAATTTCTAACCCATGTACCCAAACCAAATCACCATTTTCTTCAAACCATTCTGATTTTTTCGGACGGGTCAGATCGATCGGTCGATTTTTTTGGATTTCCGCCCACCCCTAGCTATGTGTGTTCTATAACTGAAACACTTGATAGCATATTATATATTTTGATATACTTTATTTTAGTTATGTGAAATTCTAATTATTTTTAAGAGTAATGTCCCAATTTGTTTGAATTTTGCAAGAAAAGTTTCTATTGCAAGTTTATTATCGTATTCAAGATGGGACTTAATCAAATATTAAATGATGCTATAATGAAACTCATCTTATTAATTTGTAACACATGCTTTTGGCTTGAAATTGTTCCGAACAATTCTCAAGATCGAACACTCCAATTAGATAAGTATTTTATATTTTTCAAATTTTAAATATAAAATTGCATTATTATTTGTTTAAAAATAGGGTGAGCATAGAATTTTTTTGTGTAATTAAATTATTTGATGTGATAATGCCTAGAGAATAGCATAAAAGGCACGAGTACATTTAATTACATATTTCAAAATCTTACATGCAAATATAGTTCGAAAAAATGTGATATTTATCTGAAAAATGAAGTTTGAGTTCAATATTTTTCATGAAGGAATAGAGTCCTTCGCTATTCACAATTTCCCATACATCTGAACATGTGGCATTATTATATTTTTCAAGAACTATAAATCAATTTATGATGATAAATTGATTTTAAAATAAATTATTTGTCTAAATCGAATTTTTAAATTCATTTTTTTGGGAGAGTATAGCCCATTAAAATGCTTTGAGCGTACAAAATTTCCATGTTAGTGATTCAAATGCTTTGAATGCCATGAATGCACAGAATATTTTCAAAATTTTAGTGAAGTGCTTCAAGTGTGCATTTTATTTTACAAAATTCATGATTACTCAATAAAATTAATTTGAACTCATGGCTTGATTTAATTATAAGTCTATTGAGACTACGTGCAAATTTCATATTTAAATTCCACATTATATTACTAGTTGCTAAAAATATTGCTAGCATATCATCACTCTTTATGAATAAATTATTTGTCATTATTATGCATTATTGATGTTTCATTAAAAAAAAATTAAAAAATTAGAGAGAAAAGAAATAGTAAAAATTGAACTTTTTAAGTTCATTATTTTATCAATGAGTAACGGTCCTCAATATGCTTCAAGTGCACAAATTTTTATACATATTTTATGTTGACATGTTATATTTAACATAACATACATGATTAATCATGTATTCAAATACTACGATGCACTTAATTATGCTTATAAAGTGATTTTTAAAGCAAATTACTCGCATACATAGAACTCCACTCAAGTTTGTTATTTTCGTGGGGAGTAAAGTTCCATAAGGTCTATAAAATATGTTATTTGTTGCCATGATTTAGTAAAAAAATCATCGATACTATAGAGCTTATAATGTATCATCTTTGCATTGAAACTCCATTACATGTGATAATTGCTTTATCTATTAGTCTGTTGAGACTTCACATGAATTCATCACGAGCATGAATATTGTTTTGAAATTGTACTTGAGATCAAGAATAAATACTTTTACATGAACACATGATTTATAAAAGGATGCATTGATCGTAAAATGTATCTATAAATATGTTTGTATATATTTTTTGTCGTGATACAAAATGAGAACAGATGATTTAGTGTGGAGCGCCAATTCACTAAGATCATTTGGAAAGCATCACACAAAAAAGTCATTCCAAGGGAGGCAAACACATTCTTGATGAAGAACATAAGACCTTCTTGATAGGCAAAAGCCCTCCTAAGGAAGGCAAACACATTCTTGATGAAGAGCATAAGACTTGCTTGACAGACAAAAGCCTTTCTAAGGGAGGCAAACACATTCTTGATGAAGAACAAAAGACCTGCTTTACAGGTGAAAGTCCTTCCAATGAAGGCACCAAAAGACCTATTTGATAACGAAAGTCCTTCTAAGAGAGGCACCAAAAACCTACTTGACAGGCGAAAGTCCTTCTAAGGGAGGCACCAAAATACCTATTTGATAAGTGAAAGTCCTTCTAAGGAAGGCACCAAAATACCTACTTGATAAGCGAAAGTCCTTTCGAGGGAGGCACTAAAAGACCTGCTTGACAGGCAAAAGTCCTTCCAAGGGAGGCACCAAAAGACCTATAAGTTAGGCAAAAGTCCTTCCAAGGGAGGCACTAAAAGGCTTGCTTAACTGGCAAAATTCCTTCTAAAAGAGGCACTAAAAGACCTACAAGACAGGCAAAAGTCCTTCCAAGGGAGGCACCAAAAGACCTGTAAAATAGGAAAAAAGTTCTTCTAAGGAAGGCACTAAAAGCCCTGCAAGAAATGCTAAATTCCTCTTAAGAGAGGAAATCATTATCTAACTCCTCATATGGCGAGGCATACTATTTGAAGGCTCATAAGGGGTAAATTATCTAATTCCTTGTCTGACGAGGCATATCATCTAAAATCCTCTTAAGAGAGACACTCATTATCTAAGTCCTCATTTAATGAGGCATATTATTTAAAGTCCTTCTAAGAGAGACACTCATTATCTAAGTCCTCATTTAGCGAGGCATATTATTCGGAAACCCTTAAGGAGGTAAATTAACTAATCCTTAAATGAAGAGGCAAATTATCTGAAGGCCTTTAAAGTGGTAAATTATCATGTAGTCCCCTGTTAGCGAGGCATATTTTCTTTAAGGCCTCTAAAGAGGTAGATTTATCTAATATCCCTACATTGGTGAGGAAAGTTTTCTTGAAGGCATGAGCTATGTTATATGAAAGACCTTGCCAAGGCAGGCACTAAAGAGTTGTGGCAAGGCATAACCCTACACAACGAGGTATATCTTTGCGGCCTTATATGGTAAGGCACGACCCCATACAATGAGGGCTATATCTTATTAGCTCCATGTGGTGAGGCTTGACCCCACATGATGAGGCCTATCTTTTCGGCCGTGTATAGCGAGGTAAGTCTCCATACGACAAGGCCTCACTTGACGAGACTTATCTCATTAGCCCTGTATGGTGTGGCATAAACTCATATAAGAAGGCTTATATCACTTTGGTCTTATGTGTTGAGGAATAATCACACATGGTGAGACTTATTCCTTTGATCTTAAATAGTGACATAATCATTTATAAAGTTATCATATTAATGAGGCATATTACTAGATAATCTCCAATTAGGAAAATTTTCATAAAACCTTGATCAGCGAGGCAATTATTGTTTATTTTATATTCTTCTGACGTAGAGGATGATCCTTCTGAATACCTCCAAAAAGGAAAATTTTCATAAGACCTTGGTCGGCGAGGCAATTATTATTTATTTGATATTCTTTCGATGAAGAGGCTAAATTTTCAAAGATCTCTAAATGAGGCTAATCACTATTTTAAGTCTTCGACCGTTGAAGTGATTTTTTAAGTCCTTCACAAAAGAAGCAAAGCATCCATAGATCTCCATTAGAGGTTGGGAGCTTCAAAAATTTATTAAGGAATTGAAGAAGGCCGCTTGCATGCCTTAATTAATAAGACGGAATTTTATAGGTCTTCGACCAAAGAAGCATCTAACAACTTTATCCAGTCATTGAGTTTTCAACTCTTCGACACTTGAATGCCGTCATAATGAGCTTCTCATTTGAACATATTATTTAGACGTTCCAAGATTCTCACTACAAGTTATTTAACTTGTAAAATCACACTAGCATTTTAGCAAGCCTTATGCGAC
Organism: Codiaeum variegatum; assembly: GCA_948294925.1. Lineage (NCBI taxonomy): Eukaryota > Viridiplantae > Streptophyta > Magnoliopsida > Malpighiales > Euphorbiaceae > Codiaeum > Codiaeum variegatum. Next base: position 6,556 of record CAOJBK010199754.1, read on the forward strand.
GGCATTTAATTTTTATCGACACTATCTCATTTAAATGTCTAAGAGACGTGTCTTGCTCGTCAAATGCTTCAGATCAGTCTAAAACATGAGCAATGAAAAAATGTCTACTCCTTTAGCTCGCTCCTCGATATGCTCAATCGGACTAAGGAGTGGGGGGGATTCTGATACAACTTCGATGGGACATGTACTAAGGTAGTCCCAATTTACTCCTATATATATAGATAAAGAGGTAATGAAAAAGGGTTCTCTCCTCACTCATAAATAATTTTGTTCTCTCGTTTTCATATATTAGAGATATACTGATTTGAATATTGGAGTGTCTCCTAGGGGAACATCCCTGAGACTTCTAACCCACTTTTCTCTATTTACAGATTGATATGAAACCTACATCCAAGTTAGCTGGAGATTCATGCCTGATCGCTGTCCAAGCGCAAGAGTTACAGCTCATCATGCTCATCCACCTACGGGTGTTCTTAGTTGGTCCTTGGGATATTAAACTTGGTGCTTGGATGTGAAAAACAAAAACTTTGTTCATAGTGGCATGCAGACTTGAATCTATTATTAACAATCTTTGTTCATTTACATGCTCCATTAATCATGGGCTGATGTTCCAGCCAGAATGCAACTTTCACCGTGGATGGATGTGAGTATTTCTTGGAATTTGTTTGAAAAAAGTTCAGATCTTCTAAAGCATACAACCAAGAATTATCAATGACATGGATTGATAAATCCTTGCTATATATATATATATATATATATATATATATAATTTTATCAAAGCATTTCTGTTCTCGCCTCCACAAATTACTGTAATTATTCACCAAGGTATAAACCACCTAGTCCATACTGTTTGAACCACTTCATATTTCTTCAAAATAATGAATTTAATCATCATAAATATCCTCTTTAATTAAATAACGTATCAAGTATGGATACTATTCCACTCAGAAGTAAAGTTGATATTCAAAATCATAAGAAAATGAAACAATGACAATGCTGTCACCTTGTCACAATTCTATCTACATATCAAAATTTGAAAATCAACAATTGATTTAAAAGATAGAAATATCTGGTGGTGGTCCATACACAGTCTTCCATGAGAATGGGATGAGCCATTTACCACCCTCCTCACCTGATACAAAGAAAAACCAAAATCAGCATTACATTCTTAATCTCCTAATCCTTCAATGTTTCGTTACTAGAAAAACGTTCTCCAAAGCATTCCAAGTTTTCAATTATGATCTCTATAAAATTACTACTATCATAAAATCTCACCTTGGAAATTGTCTGAACTCAGCCCCAAGAGTTTGCATGTGGCCTCAGCCAAATGAAACGCATCTGGTATATTGTCCCCTTCAGAGCAATAACATAACAAGCATGTAACTTTCAAGCCTTTTGCCTGTTCAGAAAAACAATTAACTAAAATCAAAACACTTTCATTTGAAAAACACAGAATAAATACTTTCATAATGACGTCTTCCTATTAACATTTAATCAAAATAAATATCACATAGAAAACACATTACGGCTTAAGGTGAATATTATTGTTTCAAACAGATTAGCTCATCTGCTCCATAGAGGATACCTTAAAACAAGAAAAGAGAGCTGCAAATGGCAAACTTGGAAAGAAATCTTCTTCTTCTAGTTCGTCCTCAAAAGGCAATCTGTTCTCTTCCATAACCTTGCCTTCAGCTAAAGCACTAAGATATTTCCAAGACCTCTGAGCAGGGTTGTATTCCTGCAGCCTCTTCCACCCAAGTTGTTCACAATGATCATCTATCCCATCATTACTGGTACTGGAGAGATAATATGTCTGCGAACCGCTGACATGATAAACAAACGATCGACATCACAGATATGCTCATGCAATTTCAAGTAATGGTAACACTTTAATTCTTAGACATCTAGAAAGGCAAGGAAGATCAAACATAAAGAAATCCACTTTTAAAATTCCCTTTTCTCAACGTAACTCCTTGCAGTTCCCTGCTTAATACATATGCTCTTGTGAAATGCATTTGTAGCTTTAAAACATTATTGCACCAATCAACATTTTCATTTTTATTTTCTTTGAAAAACAAAGAGGTTGCACATAGATAAACTGACAATAAAGACACATCTCACTGTTAACCCTTTGGCAACTTTGGACACCAGCTGACAACAAACAACAGTTTTAGACAAATTGTATACACTTATGCTTACCTTGATGTATCAATCTTTTGCCATCTGCCAAAATCTAGGCCTGAAAGCACAACAATGTGCTTCTTTCCACTAGCAGCGGCAAAATCCGCCAAGTTCCTAGCAAATTCAACCATCCTTCCCTACATGAAAACCTGGTCAGCCATAAATAGTTTCCCAGGGATAGGCAAACAGAATTTAGAATTTTAAAACGCATCAACTCATTAATGCAACTTTATAGGGCTGGTTATAAATGTTGTTCAAAGTTGCTGGCAACAAAAAGATATGAATGACTGACTCCAGAAAAAAAAAAAAAAGTCTAAAGGAAAATATAGCCATTTATAAAAGCATTAAGCCTTTATATTGGGCAATAGAAACTACTTGCTTGCTACTATAGCTAGTCTGCGTTGAAAAATATTAAACTGAGCTCCTATTGAGATATCCTATTGTGTAAAATTGACTTTTTCTTACTGCTGACCTGAATCGTTTGTCTGCATTTTTTTTCCTCCATAATTGTTCACTAAGTATAGAGATGACCTAAGCACCTCATGCGTTTGTCTCAACACGGATTCAACTTTCAATACAAGTTGATATTGCGAATGGTAAATCCTAGTTAAAGCAACTATGGCATACTATTGTTAAAGCTTTACATTACATTTTAGCCACATATTACAAGCTCCAAGCATCAACATGCAGACTGCAATGGGAGAATGAATCCTCCAAATACTCTATAGAGTTTTATCAGGCAATTTTGCTTCAGCGTACACATACATATACTCAACTCAACAAAGCCTTAATCCCAAGTTAATTGGGGTCGGGTATATGAATTCGCTTGCTCCACTCGGGACGATTGTGAACCATATTATCAGAAATGTTTACGAACTCAAGATTATGTGGAATGACTCTTCTCCAAGTTAGCTTAGATCTAACATAGAGAATAATTTACAGGTTTATTTCCTAATTGGCATACAAATATGTGCTTGAGAACTTTCAATAGAAATGCTACCTGAGCAACAGCCGACCGTTGTTGAATAAGAGTAATTCCATTAGCAGGTGAGTCGTAAGCTGCAACAAATTGAGTAAAATACTCGCTCAATAAATCAGCAAAGCATACAAGCAAAAACAACTTGCAAACATATTAAGTACCAACAACAAAATCAATACGAAAAGAGTTAATAGTAAAGCAACATTGAATATCTATAAAGCAATAACCTTCAAGAGGCAAAGCAAGGTCACCACAAGGAATGGGTCCATAGGCATCATTTCCAACACAGGGAAGAATGAAGGGATCATCCAAATACCCAACTCTCTCTGCTCTTGTTGATGATACTAAAAGATCCAATGCTAGCTGCCCCACATTCCCAATTGATAAAGCAGGCTATCGTAACCCACAAGACCAACAAAAACAAAAGCAAAGTTATAAATTTAACTAAAGATGAAAACTTTATTTCGAATCTAACATTTTCCGGGCATCCTAATAAACCCTCAGAGAAAGAAATTAAATTACCAGAACAAGAGTGAAGCAATCTCCATTAAGCTGCTTGCCTTCTTCGATTATAAATTCCATTATTTTTTTTTCTTTCGAACAATAAAATTAACTTTGATTTTACATAAAACAATAATTGAACAGATAATGGCTCTTTCTCTAGTCTCTGGTTTAGTGCAAGAATCGCAGGTGGCAACTTGAAGAACAAGACAGAATGGGCTTTGCGGGGGCTATACTGGGCTGATTTCAGAGATTCGCTAACCTCCTTAGCCCATTAATTTAAAACCTAACAAGCATGGGCACTGACACGATACAGACAAGGTAATACGACTAATTTAAAAAATTTAACACATGAACCGGCCGCGACACGTTTTATATATATATATATATATATATATATATATATATATATATATATATATATATATATATTTTGAAACAAAAGTGAAACTTTGTGATATTTTAATTTTAAATATAATCTATTAGTTAAAAATTAATTAATATCACATATAAAAAAAATAAAAAAGTTACATTATTAACATAATAAATTAGAATTATTAAAAAAAAGTTTATAATATTTTTGTATGAACTACAATTATCTGATAATTTATTTTCAAAATATGTAATGCAATGTCAAAAACGTATCAGAAAAGTGTTGGAAAAATGTCATAAAATAAAAATATAATAAAAAAATAGGATAGGTATGAAAAGTTGTCAGACGAGTGTCGATGTCAAAGAAGTGTCAGACACAAACACTTCATCATATTTGAAGTGTCGGTACCTCAAAGTTTAAAATTATACCTCTTCCATCAATGTATACAAACAACAGACAACAAAAATAAGT
>CAOJBK010199840.1:0-10729 GCA_948294925.1 Codiaeum variegatum
ATGAGTGCCTTAATAATTTCTTACTCAAAAAGGGATTTTCAAGAGGTCAGGTTGATACTACCATGTTTATTAAATTGCATAAAAATGACATGCTCATCGTGAAAATTTATGCGGATGACATAGTATTTGGTGCTACTAATCCATCTTTGTGTGAGCAGTTTTCTAAAGATATATAGAGAGAGTTCAAGATGAGCCTAATGGGAGAGCTTAGTTTCTTTTTGGGTCTCCAAATCAAGCAAACTCTCGATGGTATATTCATCTAACAAACCAAATACATCAAGGACTTATTGAAAAAATACTTCAAAGATAAAAAGCTAACGAGTATTGGAACCCCGATAAGTCCTTCAAGTAAGCTTAAAAAAGATGAGTCTGGAAGAGATGTCAGTAACAAGTTATATAGAGGGATGATTGGGTCACTGCTCTACCTAACTGCCATCAGACCTGACATACAATTCAGTGTATGTCTATGCTCAAGATTTCAGGTTGACCATAAGGTGCCACATGAGGCTGCTGTAAAAAGAATCTTCAGATATTTATCTGGAACACAAAATTTAGATTTGTGGTATCCCAAAAACACTAACCTACAGTTAGTTGGGTAAAGTGATGCTGATTTTGCAGGAAGCAGAGTTGATAGAAAAAGCACATCTGGAACATGTCAGTTTCTGGGTCTCTGCCTCATTTCATGGTTTAGCAAGAAGCAATCTTCAGTTGCCTTATCCACAGTAGAAGCTGAGTATATGGCTGCTAGATCTGTGTCTCTCAAGTACTATAGATGAAGCAGCAGTTAGCTGACTATGGCCTAGAGTTTAAAATATTCCAATCAGGTGTGACAACACAAGTGCTATCAACCTATCAAAGAATCCCATACAACATTTGAGAACAAAGCACATCGAAATAGACATCACTTCATTAGAGATCATATATAAAAAGGAGATATTCAAATGGAATTTGTATCATCAGAGAAAGAACTAGCTGATATCTTGACCAAGCCTCTGAATGAAGATCAATTCTATAAAATACGCAGTATTCTTAGTGTGAGTACTATAACTTAAACTTTGCTTTCATTTCATTTTTGTTTGTGCATGAAAATTAGGCGTCTAATGCTTGCGATTAAGCACCTAATTATGTTTGTATTAGGTTCCTGAAATATCAAGTTATAAACCCAAACCCCCATAATTGGAATATAACTATAAAATAAATGTTTGACATGATGGTTGGGTGCTAAGTCATAAATTTGTCACACATTCCTAGAGAAAAGCATTCACGTGGGAGAGAGAAAGACACTTTTTTTTTTCATTTGTCACACCCTGTGTTGTATTAGGGGTGTCATAGCCGCCCAATTGAAAGTCTATGAGATTCATCTATTCATGTGAATGGATGTGACGTTTTCAGAAGCCTTGGCAAAATTCTGAGGGATTGGAGAAAGGGTATATTTCTCCTGGGTTAGATCCATAATCAATTAGTACTGTAAAAGCTTTGCTCTAGCCAATTGAAAAGAGCACACTAGTGGAACTCCCAGAATTGTTGGTTTTTGGGGACTGGATGTAGGCCTGTGTGCTGAACTAGTATAAATCCTTGTGTTGTATCTATTTTCAATTACTTGCATTGCATTAGGTCCCTAATTGTGTGCACTAAAAGTATAACAAGTATATTTTGCTAAGTTTTTTTTTATTAAGCATCTTATCCTTACTTTATCTCTCATTTTCTCATCAATTGATAATTTCTTACATTAAGAAATTGTATTAGGCTTTTACACATAAGCACTGGCTTACTGCTGTAAGTATCTTCAGGGTGCTAATAAGCACAGTAAGTTATTTGTTCAGTTGGCTTTAGTTCTTAGCTGAATATTCCTTACAGAAAAATTGATCATCTAATCAGCACTGCCACCTAACCTCAATTAGTCACCTAAAACAAAAAAAAAAGGTGAAAAAAAAAACACCAATTCATCCCCCTCTTAGTCGCCTGATCATACTCACATCCCCCACTGGTAGATGAAGCGTGTTGGTGGTCCGCCACCACCTTTCAGCCAATGCAAATATCAAATTTCCATTCGAAATTCGATCAATGTCCAAGCTCATCCATCTCGACAAATGAGCCGAATTAATACGAGCAACTACAAGCTCAAAACGGCGCAATAAATTGATCACATCTATCAATCTGGACCGAGCTTCCCTCTAATTAAAGTCAGGATCTTATAGGTATGTATTCTATCACTATTATATTTTTATCATTTATTTCTAACTCTAATTTTATTTTATTTTCTTAAAAATAAAAAATGAGTGGAAAAAGTCAAAGTGCCTAAAAAAGAGAGAGGGCATAAAAAAGAAAATGGAAAATGGAAAAATCAAAATAAGAGAGAAAATGCAAAAATCAAAGGCACAAAAAAATAGATTGAAAATTGGGAAGCCATACCAACTCACATACTCTTGTTAGTCCTAAAGCAGCAAAGCATTAGGAGTCATTTGAAGCTCCTCTCAATCCATCAGATAATCAGCAACGTCCAGATCACTTAGAGCAGGTAAGCCAACAGCGAAAGCTAGATTGGGTAGATTGTCCGCACCAAATACATCGTTCAGACCTAACTGACCGTCTGAACCAGTGTCACCAGCTGATGGACTCGCTATATCACTGGTACTAAGCAACTCCTCCTCGGTAAAGCAGAAACAAGAATATTCGAAAGAAGGAATGGTCTCTCCTTTCAGAGATGCATGAAGAAGTGCCGATAAATCCTAGTGCTGAGAGTCTTCGGCCGGTATCATTCAGAGAATCACTTTGCAAATGAAACTCAAAGAAAGATAGAAGTTGAGAGGATTTGAGAAGTTGTGGCGAGCAAGCTTCTCTAATGCCCTTTTTATAAGCAAAACTCTTTATCTCATTAAACACGTTCACACATATTAGTCACATTTTCTGCAAAACGAGACTGATAAGGAGGGAAAATGTGAACCATATTTTTTCACCATTAGATCTGGCTCGTTAATACGAGCCCAACAGATCAAATCGCGCTTAAATTGGATCTCAAACAAACCCAGATAACTAAAAAAATTGAACTGAAACAAACTGGATCGAACCTAGAAAGTCTAGGCCCATGCATTTGGGCCCAAATGCATGAGTTTGGGCCCAAACACATGTGTTTTGGTCCAAACACGTGCGTTTTGGATCAAACATGTGCGCTTCAATTTTTCTGTCTTTTTTGACATGATTTTTTTTTATAAATTTGACCCTTTGAGTAAGTTTTAGGGTTCACTTTTGAGATGTTCTATCACTTTTTAGATGTTTTGTTTACTTTTTTAGACTTTCAAACTATTTTTCTAGACTATTATAGACAACCTAACCACCTAAATAAGTTCCTAAACATCAAAATTACACTAGAAACACCAATTTTCTAGCATTTTTGCTCTGTTAGACAACTCATTTTCTACTAGATACACTCCAGTCAGTTAATCAACAGTCTTCTCTGAGCACAACGGAGACATATTTTGGATTCATCAAGCCTTTAGACGGACCTATTCCCAAGCCTCGCAAACCAAAAGTAAATAAGATATAGTATTTTTTTTCATCCTTTTGGTTCTAAATTAAGCCCTAAAACTGATAAGGTATGTTTACTCTATCAAACTTCATTTTTCCTAAAATGAATTAGAAATATGCCCTAAAAACAGACTAGGCATTCACATCAATCAAAAAATAATATTTTAATCAAACTGAATTGGTTAAAAATCTACTGGTTAATTCTTTTAATAATTAAAATGAATTAGCTTCTGAAACGACCAAACTACCGCTCATTGTTTATCAGAACAGCACCACCCTTCGCGAGAAGGGAGAACGACGTGGAGTTTGATTCCCATTCAACGGGATACGTTGACAAGCCTGTTCATAGGCTTCAACTCCAAAATATGTTTTCTTTACATTTCCTTTTTTTAAAAAAAAAAAATTATGTTACTGTTTTTGTTATCAGTATATGTTTTATTATATATGTTTTTGTATTTGTTTGTATTGTTATTATCTCAATTTTGGATTTATATTGGGGAATGTGTGCTTTTCCTAGATCTACGGACTGGAGAAGGGATCCCCTGTTTGATATGTTATTTTTCAATGTAATTAGTTGTTTATCGCTTTCTTTGGGGATGTGTGCCTTCCTCAGAATCCACAGTGGGCTAGATGAGGGACCCCTATTTAATTTCTTTTTTATTTTCTGCTTTATGGATGTCATGCATCATAATCACCATGCTTAAATGTTCATTAATCATTAAGGTATGCCATGCATACACAAAAATCTATTTTAAACTGAAACCATGCATTACTTAAGCCAAAACTGTTTAGAATTGGAAAAAATATTTTTCTAAACAAATCTTTTTATCAAATCATAAATCCTAGAACCCAACTATGGTTTGAGGGTCAGCCTTTTCTAATTGGGTAAAATAATTAGATTTTCCTAAAATTGGAGTTTACAAAAATGGTTTCTTAATCACCTAAGGAAAATCCATTTTCTTAAAGATTAAGTGGTGACTCTAACACATCACACGTGGATACCAACGAACACATGTGGAGTGTACAAATGTGAGACTTGTCCATAACCACGACATCATGCACAATCTCACCCCATGTGGTCTGTTTCCTCGTGCCCTAAACTTGAAGGCGCGCTTGGAAATCTCATGGGCTCAGATGGGGCCTCACAGTGTTTAGGTATATCGGGCCTCTAGTCGATGGGTAAGCTTAAATCACCAAACTATCATTTATTGAACAATAACACCTTCCCTTAGGAGTTAATCTACCATAATAATGAATTTGGTATGCATCATGAAACATTTTTATTCATGCATACACCCTGCACGTATCATTGGTATAAAGTTTTTCATTCCCCTCAATTGCACCACTAAGCACCTAGGACCTCCCTATTATGGTCTTGATCACTTAAAATGTTGATAACCTATTTCCTTTTTTCTGAAGGCAACCATGGCCTAAGATAAAAATGCTCTTGCTGCTAATCCACCTAATCTTGTTGTTGTAATGGCTGAGTTTATGAAGAAGAAAGAGTATGTCATAGCCAACATGCTTCATATATAAAGAGAAAGTATCATGAATGATGTCTAGATCATGATAGCTTATGCTAGCCTCTAATCAAGCCCTTTTACACCTATTCACTAGGCCTCGACCTCCGCCAACACTAGTAATAGCAAAGATCCTGAAATCCTTCTTCCTCCTACAATTGCCAAACAATCAAACCATGGCATTATTACCCCTATAACCTGTTCTGCGAATCCTTTACAAAGGGGAGGCACAAAAGACCTTCTCATCAAGGTCATGATAGAAAAATATGAAAAAGTGCAGAAGACCATAAACACTATCAAGAAAAAGGGATGACATGGTGGATGTTGGATCCCTCAGCCTATTCCCCAGTGCCATACTCCTCTCAAATTTCCAAATGCCACCCATTGAAAAGTTTGACAAATCATGGCTAAAATAAATAAAAACCCACAAGGAATAAGAAAGAAAAAGAACAACTTAAGCAAAAAGAGCCTATACAATCGTTCTCCTATTATTCCATAATATAATAGCAATAGGAGAGAGCCAAAGCTCCATCAAGCCATAAGGAAAGGAAGGCGTGACCACCTTAAGCTAACTCTAACTCCCAAAAAAGATCAAATGCATTAGGGACTGATAATCCACACTAGAATTGTTAGAGAACAACTCATTATGTTCCAACTAAAGACTCCAAATTATAGAGAAAAAAAAAAGATCTTCCAAAACTTTTGTTTAAGCTTTCCCTGTATTAGAGCACACTAATAAACTTGCATATCTGCAATATTATAAGGAATAACATAGCTCATTTCCCACAAATCCAAAAATACATCCAAATACTCTAGAAATGTGAAAAATGTAGCAATATGTGATCATAACTCTCACCATAATATCCACAAAAAAGAATAATGATTACTAACAATAGTGTAACCTAATGAGAAAGTGATAGTCCTTGGTCTAAAAGTGGTTCAGAAGAGCAAATCCAGTAAACAATTCAACCTTTGACGAAACTAAGTTGGTTCAAAAATAAGGGAGAAGAAAGCCATATCATGACATTGTACAAGAAGCAGCTGATAATAGTACTAAATTGTGTATCATGAGGCACCTTTCAGTTGCCAAAAAATGTGATCAATTTATGAAGGAGTTGGATTGAACTGCTGAAGAAAGGGCATTAGATATTAACACTAAACAATCTCAATACACAACAACTTCCTCTCCCACATATTGATATCCTTTTAGACAATGCATCAAGAAGATATCCAAGGTAAGTAAAGAACATTTTATCCACTTTGTAAGAGACTAAAGAAGTAATGGATGTGATGACATCATTGGGAACACATATACCAATAATTGAGCTTTTATGGAAGTTAATTTAGAGAAAATAACAGTGGAAGTTCGATCATAGCTCTAAATATATGGTGTATTGAATTGAATTCTTAGAGATTGAGTTTTGTTGTAGTGGTCATATTAGTCAAAGAAAAAACGGTTTAGATGGCCAAGCAATATGCTTAGTAAAAGGCCTTTAAAGGGTCAAGTTAGTAAGTTATCTAAGATTAGGATAGCTTAAGAGAAAGATGACTTCTCTAAGATTGTGCATGACTATGAAGTGTATAGAATATAAAAAGAGTGAACTCAGAATTTTGGAAGTGGAAGATAACTTACTGTAGAAGGTGTAGATAAAACCTTTTATATGATTGACTTGGAGGGCTAACATGGTAAAGGTGTAAAATGAAAAGATAATTCTGTTTGTCTTAAGATTTTTGATTGGTTAAACATTATAACATAAATATTGCGAGGTATGAGAATCGAAATTAAGAAATTTGCCTTCCAATGTGGCAGATTATGAGGGTTGCACCTCTTAGTATAAGTGTGTTGATGCAAAGGATGTGAGATAAGCTATAGTACATGAATAAATTCCCCTGTAAACTACTAAAAGCTACTAAGCAAAGAAACGAGGGGCGAAGTCACTTATCTCACAATGAACTTTCCCACTAGTTCTAGGAAGGAATTTAATTAAGTTTCAATCTTGACTTCTTTTGAGTCTAAAACTTAGAATAACTTATATTAACTCTTATTGTTGATGATAAATTCATACACAAAAAAAGTTGATCTTTCAATATAACAATTAAAAAAATCATATAACAAAATAAAAAATTTTATTAATCAAATAAAAATTTGAAATTAATAATATTTATAATAAAATTATGAATGTATTAATATTTAAAATTAAAACTTTTAACGTTCAATCATTTTATATTAACATTTAGTTATTTTAAATTATAATTTTTTTATTTAATATTTAAAAATCATCATATGAATTTTTAATACTTAAATTTTAATTTTGCTTGCTCTTTTGAGCATAATTTTAAAAGGTCAATTATTTTTTATTCATATTTCTCTGTTATGTGAATGTGAATTGCAACCCAACCGCGTGAGCTCGAATTAGAAACAATCCTTTGGCTGTTTTAGGTAAGTCCAGACATCAGAGTTTTTATTTTTTTTCTTCCTTTATTTGGATTAATCTGTTTAAAATTTTTGGTTTACTTCACCGATGGTCCATTTTTTTCTTTTTCTAATTATTTGATTAGTAATGTAAAAGGTGCCTCTGTTTTTAGTTGAAGGCGTATAAAGAGATTTGGCTTTGCTTCTAATCAGATTGAACAAGTGGGGTTGGGGCTTTTCTTTTTGATTGCTTCATATCCAGGAACTGTTGACAGGTAAATTTGTTATGCTTTACTGGAAAAGAAATATGGTCAAATTGCCTCATTTCACTGTTCATAAGCTTTGTTTTTAAAAGTATTGATTCATGGGAATGGTTATAGAATTAATTCTAGATTAATTATAGAATAGAATTAATCGTTAATAAATCATATAGCTCAGAATAGAAGTGCTGAAATTTGTTTTGAATGTTTTCAAATGATCAAGTTTCCTTTCTAGTTAACATTAGCCACCATCCCCATTTTCTATCCCTTTTCAGTTTCAGTGCTCTGGCTAAATACATAATATTTCTGTTTCACTATTTCTTCTTTTCTTGTCATATAGATGATAAAAGACCATCTTGAAGGGTTTATTTGCAAAAATTGAAGCTTATTGATTTATTGTTATTTTCCCTAAATAAAATGTTCCTATATTACATTTCTGTGGTAAAACATTCATGCTAATCTAACATAGAAGAGATATCTCTTTGTTGGAGGTAACTTTTGATTATTTTATTACACATCCGGACAATCTCTTCCTTCAGATCTTTTGTTGGAGAGTCTTATTATGCTTTGGCTGCATGCCAAAAAAAGAAAGAGGATTATATGTAAAAGCAAGTTTCTGTTATAAATCCGAACTATATCAGTGTCAAGAAGGGTACTTTTCACATAGAAGTCATTCGGCTACTCTGTCAGTGGAGTTGGTAGCAGATCTTTAGTTTGAGCCTGTTGTTTTCTCAAGATCTCTCTTGCTCTGTCTTTTCCAAATGAATTGATATTTTTATCTCAAATTCACTATCTCCTCTCAGTTATTTATAAGTCATTTTGACAGTCTTCTGTGAATATAAGATCTTAATTTGTTAGGAATTCAGAATTAACTGTTGGTCCATGTATTATAATCTTGATTTCAATTTTTCTATGTTTTCCCTGTTTATCACAATCGAGCTATGCATGTTATTCCCAACGATAAGACCATTTCAACTTTGAGAGGAAAAAACAAAGTGTCCAGTTTATCTCTTTTTTCCTACTTTATTTTGTAGATTTCTTGTATATGATACTAATGTTGGCATGTATAATTTGCAGGTTTTGACAAGATACTTGTTACAGAAACTTTTTGGACCCAATGTAGTTGGTATGACAAGTGACGGCTACACTCTATACCTTGACCTTCCTTCCAACATGGTCTCTTTCTCTCTCTCATATATGCACACATACAGATGCATGTACATGTGCATGCACACACAGTCGATTTGCCTGGGAAGCATACGCACGCATGATATGCATTCCCATGGTTTTATATTTTGATTGTTGATGTATTGCCATGTTTATCCAACTTGTTTATGTTATTTATATATTTTGTTAGACTAGATGTCTGAATTCTGGAACAGCTTTATTAATAAGATGCTGGCTTTCTTCCTTAAGTTTATATTTGATTATAATGATATTAGTAGACTTCAATAAATAGAGAAATAAGACAGTATGAAGTTTGATTGGTCGAAGCATCAATAATCTAGAAATGAGATATTGACAAATATATCAGGACGTGCATTCAAATATTCCATTTAGCTATAATTCTACAGGCCTGAATGGACATAACTGTGTGTAATCTGACCTGACAAAAGTAACTGTGTATTCTATGGCTTTGTAACAAACACCAAAAGACAAGTCTTTAATAAATGTCATCTGATCGTTTAGTATGATTTCGGGGAAATTAGGGCATCTAATATGGTCAATTACGAGAGATTGTGGTGAATTTTACTTGGTTCCCCAACCTTCTTGTGAAAAGGTGAAAGAATAATCAAGTGGGAGCATACGCTGTTTTTGTATACGTGCCTATTCTAGTTCACCCGATTTCCGGGCTATCAGGAGATAATACCAGCTCTTTTTCTGTTTTGTATATTTGTAGCTTGTTCCTTGCAGCGTATTCCATCAATTTTGGCATTGGGACAGCACAGTGCTTCAAGTCACTTCTCGAAAGATACAACAGAAGTGAAACTAAAACTAGCAGCAACTGGAGGGTAGACAGCTGCAAACGTCATCTGGAAGTTATGGTGGTTTTGGTTCTTGTGTTGGGCATTTTATGGAGTGTGAGTGGAACGCTGCTAAAGGAGTTTAACAGTGACAGCGACAGGGCCCAATTATGGCTGGCTTGCCTAGTTGTGGCCACAGGGGTGTGGATCAGGTGGTTCTTGGCACGGCTCAATGGACAGGGATTAGGAAAAACAGGGTATCTGAAATGGGTGCCATTTGGGACTTTAATTGCCAATGTTTCTGCTGCTTGTGTCATGGCAGCACTCTCTACTTTGAAGAAAGCGTTAAGTCTTAAAATCTTATAATAAGTTAAAAATATACAATCAAGTTTAAGGCATAGACATTTACAAGATGCAGAAGTTACTGTAGATCGGACCTTTGATTAGAAGTTAACAAAATCTTAGAAAATTGGATGTTTTGCATATAGGCAGATTCGAGCTACCTTCCGTAAACTGAAATCAACCCCAATTGCAACATGTATGGAATGTAGTTGACCTGTGCCTGTAATATTAGCTTTAACGATAATTAAAAAGTTTGATGCTGAATTCTGAATCATATATTGTGCACATTCTTTGATTGCCATTGGTGGATTTTGATAAGTTAAGATCTGACCTGCAACACCATTTCAACAGGCACACAGTTTGGATTTTTGGGTTGCGTGTGTATTGTTTCAATCTTCATTGCTGAATGTAATGCCCTGAAAGAGCGTAATGAATATGGGAGAGCTTATGCATATGCTCTAATGACAATAATCATCTCATCTGTGTTGGGGATCCTGATATATGCTGTACCTGTTTGGACAGGGGGAGTAGGGTAGCATCCTTTTTTTTTCGTGTCACTTTCTGCTTCAATCGATCCGGTTTAAATACTTGGATCATGTTCAAGTTTTATGGAATTCAAATGTATTATGATATGTTTCGATCCACAAAATGTCATAAATGGATCATGCAAGACCTCTCCCAACAAGAAAGGAATTATGTATCAGT